>CM035234.1:27249756-27538168 GCA_020226215.1 Sindora glabra
TGACTAGGTTTACTGTATGTAAAGTTATGATAGACTTATCTCTGTAAATATTTTTGTACTGTTATATGTATATTATTTCGGTATTTTAACTCTTTATTACCTACTTTCTTTCGGCGCGCCCTAATATTATTTTATAAGTATATGCGATATTGTGGTCTTTGGAGGCTAGTAAGGATATCTTATCAGTGTGGGATGCTGATTGGATATCTTTACGCCGATCACGATTACAGTATGTCGGGTCGTGACAGTAATGTGGGTCATCAAAATCTAAAATAGAGAGCTTATTTAGCCTTTAGGAGTGTAAGACTAGTTAGTCCACAACAAGCCTTCCAATTGAGCTTAAAATTTTCTTCAATTAAATTTATTCCAATGGAATCAAAATTGTCTTCAAATAAATTAGTAATTGAAAAACAAGCCTAAACCTAACCCTGATGATAACCCTACAAAAGCTACTAACCAATGCATGACAAGGCTTATTTTTTATTTATTACAATTTTAAAATAAAAATAATAAGAAGACCAATGGATATGTGGAAGAAGATTTTTCTATGCAATATATAATTTGATTAGTTTCATGATTTTCTTTAACTCATCTCTCTTATTATCACTTACCCCTTGTTTAGTAGGAGAGAAAATAAAAGGGAAAAAGAGAAATTTTTTAAATTTGATTAGGAGAAAAAATAAAAAAGAAAAATTTTGAAATTTGAAAATTTAAGGAAACAATAACCACATATTTCACCTTTTAATTTTATTTTCTCCTTCTTTTCTCTTCAACCAAATAAGAGAAAATAAAAAAAATATAAATGTTCTTTCTCTCTTTCCAAACAAACCTTTAAAGTGTTAAAATATAAATGTTCTTTCTCTCTTTCCAAACAAACCTTTAAAGTGTTAATAAAGGTATGACTAGAGATTTCAAGCTAATGGAAGGGAGATAAGTTGGATAATGATTAAGCATATTAGTAGAAAGAGACTTTCATTAGGGTTAACCATTAAAAAATAAAGCTAAACTCTACTTTTCTCTTTAGAAGTGCACATCACCTCGGTGATTCAAGAACAACATTTTCTTTTCTCTACTCTTAACAAAACCAAAGCTCATCATCCTATTTTCTTTCTCCTTTTCCAAACAAACCTTTAAAGTATTAATAAAGGTATGGCTAGAGATTTCAAGCTAATGGGAGGGTGATAAGTTGGACAATGATTGAGCATATTAGTAGAAAAAGACTTTCATTAGGCTTAACCACTAAAAAATATAGCCAAACTCTACTTTTCTCTTCAGAAGTGCACAACACCTTGCTGATTCAAGAACAACATCTTCTTTCCTTTGCTCTTAACAAAATCAAAGCTAATCATTCTTATATTCATCTTTATTATTATCTTCTTCACACTTTATACCATGATACCCCCACCAAAGAGGAAGGATAAGAGGTTAACCATAAAAGAATATAGAACCTTATTTTAAACTAAAAAAAGAGAAGTTTCAAAATAAAAGATAGTTAAAATGGGAGAAAAATGAAAGCATGTAAGATCATGTTGTTGTTGTTATTGTTATTGTTGTTGTTGTTGTTATTATTATTATTATTAGTAGTAGTAGTAGTAGTAGTAGTAGCAGTAATAGTAATAATTTTCTCTTTAAGATTTTTTCTAGGAATTTTACTAAGTTTTGTGTGATTTGTAAGAAAGAACTCGAAAAAGATTCCATAGAGAAAAGCTTACTAAGGTTCATCATTTAAGAACCTAAGTATTCTCCCTAAACTCATATGCTAGAATTTTTACTATATTACCAACTAAAAATTTTAATAAGAAATTTCATGCAAGCATAAGTATGAAAAATCACTGTTTGAAAGTATGATGAAAAGTTTGATAAGATGAATGATTAAATGACTGATTATATTGAGTGTATGGTTGGAAATGAGGCATACATAGTGTTATAATAAGTTGGTTGATTTAATCACTTTGAAAAGTGATTTATGTGATTTGGCTTTATCAAGAGGAATCTTGATAAATTTTACGAATTCAAAAAAAAATTAAAAGTGAATGATCTTGTGATATGTTGTTATCTTAAGTTAATGAAGGATATATATAAATATATTTTCATTTTATTTACACTTATGGTGAAAAATATATTAAATTTTGTGTAAAAAAAGTGGTTTTGGTCACCATAGATAAAATAGGGAATTATATGTTCTTTTCTCATCAAAACAAAAAGTAGGATTGTAAAAATTCTAAAATAACTCCTAGAGAGTTTGGTCACTTCTAGAAATTTAAGTGTGAAATATATTGTTTGACTTCAAAATTTAGGTAATGTTGTTGATATGAAAAATCAAAGATTGGATACAAGTAATACCTAAAACTTTAAAGTGAAAAGAAAAAACAAAGAAAATGTAAAAGGAATGGTTCAGAAACCCTCTAATTTTATTAGTAAGGTGTTTTTAAAAATTACATTAAGTGTTTAGTATAAATTTTGAATATGGATGGATAATAATTAAGCAAGTTGAGTTCAAAAAGAGATAAAAAAAGGTTTTAAGAAAATATCAAGGGTAAAAGGCCATATTTCCTATGATACAACATGAGAATAATACATATGTTACCATCATCATTATTCAAAACATTATATAAGTACATATGTTGTTACTATTTATATTATTAAAAAATATTACACATATATAAATGGTTGGATTTTTTGTGAAATATATTCCTATATGTTACTATTTTTATGATTAAAAATGTTATATATACTTGTATAATAAATTTTATATGAATTATATTTACATACACTACTGCTTTTATTATTAATAATATTATATATACATATGTGAATAATTAAATGAGAATTATACTCACATATATTACTATTTTTATTATTAAAAATATTACATATACAAATATGATCAATTTTAAGAGAAAAATATTTACTTCTATTACTATTTTTATTAGTAAAAATGTTATATTTCTGTATGTGATGAGTTTTATAAGAAAAATATCCATATAATTTATTATTTTTATTATTAAAAATATTATATATACATGTGCTAAATTTTATGAGAATAACGCTCACATACATTACTATTTTTACTACTAGAAATATTATATATGCATATTTACTTCATTTTGTGAAAATATTATCCACATACATTACTATTTTTATTAAAATAAAATAGTAGATACATACATAATTGAGTTTATTAAAATATTGTATGCACATTATTGTTTTCATTGATGCAAAATATTATACATAAACTTAAATGGCTTTACAAAAATATTATTTTCATTCGAGATTGGTTTTATAAAAATGAAATAAGCATACATTATTGTTTATTTAAAAAAAAAAAACTAGTAATGTACATGATTGGTTTATAAAAATAATATTTATGCATATGATGATTATAAAAAATAAAATAAAATATATTACGTACGTGGTTATTTATAAAAATGTTTACATAGTGGTAGTATACATAACTGTTTACAAAGATAATAACTACAGACATGGTGGTCGTGAAAAATATATCTACAAATGTGATTGTTTATAGAATAATATTTATACAAATAGTTATTTATGGAAACAAGATTTGTGTACGTGATCATTTGATAAAATAATACGTGAGTATGGATATTAACGTAATATAGAAATATGTATATGTATATAAACTGTAAATGTTATTACAAGAATAAAATTTTATATATGTATATTATTAAGACTTTACGGGGAGAATAAGAATAAATTTATGTATATTGTTGTGAAGAATATACATTTTGAAGAACATTATTCACTTATGAAATGTGAAATAATAGCCATTTGTGAAACTTCATATGAAACACATACATATGGTAGGAAGTTATGAATTGTGATGTACCATGAACTAAATGACAATTATATATGAGTATATGTGCTTGCTATATTAAATTTGAGGGTTTTTACAAGAAATTATCATGTACTACATATATCTACGGTGATTATATAAAATGTTTGTTACATTAATTATGAGAATTGTACAAAAAGGCACCATATGTCATGCATGTGTATGGTGTGTGTATATGCTTATCACATAAGTGCATTAAGGATTTCCCAAATCTTATAGGGTTATGATAAATATGTATACATAAGTTTTGAGATATATACATGTGTGTGAACAATGCAATGCTATATTAAATTGATTATTATAGAATATATCCATAAGCATTATAAAATGAGATGTGATAGCCAATTATGGCAAAAGTTATGATATGATATAAGCATGTTATGTAAATGAAAAAATATATAGTTGTCAGCAATAAAAGGCTAACAACGCAATTATAGGAGCTATTTAGTTGCTAGTGATGCAAGACTAATAATGCGATTATAAGGATGGAAAGTATGATATTATACTTTGATTGCATCATTGCAAGTTTATATGACTATAAGAAATTGGTTATCAACAATAGGAAAGTTGCAATACAATTATAAGGATAGTTATTTGGTTGTTAATGATAAGAGACTAGCAATATAGTTATAAAGATGCAATGTATGGCACCATATTTTAATATTCAAATTGCATACATTTTTGCATGGCCTGTATTTATAAATTGTACTTTATATGTTCATAGGTTATATTTGTGACTTACTATTTATTCTTTTGTTGTTGATAAAGTATTATGAATTACTTGGTGCTTATATGTAGATTTAATGTATGATTCATAGCATGAGACATATATAAATGATTAAAACCTAATGATTGTTTAGAATGTATTGCCTATAACAAAAACATAAATGATTAAGCATAATGATAAAGATTAATGTAACGAAAATGTAAGTAAACGCTAAAAAGTAAAATAAGTTGTAAAATCAATGATGAGAATATTAATACTTTAATTTATAGATATAAATGTTAAGACATGAACAAAGGAAAAAAAATTTTCCTTCGTGAAAAGTGTGAGTGATATAGAAAAAATAATAAAAGACTAGCATTACTAATGATTGAAGCCCATAAATAAGATTGATAAATACTTGGAGTTATGATGACAAAATAAAAAAAGGAGGCCCTAATTAAATAAAACCCTAGGATAATTTGTATAGAATCTTACTTATTAAGTCTTTATGATTTATTTTGTCATTGTTAATTATTTTTAGATTTCTATTATAGCAACGAAACGATGCTCAGGTCAGCAAGATACTTGAACTATTTTGGCAGACCATTTAAAGAAATATGATATATGATTGACAATAATGTGTGTAAATGAGGTAAACAATTCTTTTTTAATGTTTGATTTTCAGATTAGGGTGTTACAATATAGACAATTAGGAATTATAAGAATATTTATTTAAATTTGGATATTTTATCAATTTTGTAAATCTCCTCATGCTTTATATTGAAATCATGAATGAAATGGACAAAACTTTGAAATGGCATCTTTTGATATTCCATTGAGAAGGTTCACCTTGATAAATGTATACATTTGCTCTTGGCATTATTGTGAGACTAATAAATAAGTTTATGATCCTTCTAGGCATATGACTCTTCTTAAGTAAGGATAAAAGTATTTTCTTTCTCTTGCAAAAGAGATGTAAGTTATGTTTCTTTAAAATTTTAATACTAAAATCATTTAATTTGTTTATTTAAATAATCACTTCTTTAAAATAGTTATCCTTTAAATTTTAAGGAAACTCACTATTCCCTCTTTTTTCATGGGGTCCTATTCCTTAAATTTATAATTCCTCTTCTGTTTGGCTAGAAGAGGGTCTCCTCAACAAAGTGTGGCATAATGGTGAATGATGGGGCAATTGGATTTGGGGTTCAATCCCACTCATACGATAATAAATTAAGGTTATTTATGAATGTAAATTTTTGCATGATAAATTAATAATTTATTCATACTTGAATCAACTACCGAAGTTTCTTTAAAAAGAAATGCAATGTAGCATGTATAGTATTACATTGAACATATATAAGAAGGCTTATGAGTGGTTGCTCATAATAATTCTTTACGATAATCATGTGCTTGGTTTTGGTTGTGACAATATAACTAAATATAAATATTTTGAATAAATTATTATTGAAACTCAACTAAATTATATTTTAAGGAGTGAGATATATGTTTATTTTATTTTATTTTTTACTTATTTAACTTTGTTGTATAAAAAATAGTTAAAAAAAATCATGAGTGGCTCTTTTATATTTTTTTCCTATTTTTTTAACTAAAATTTTAATATTTTCAATTTTTAAAAATTTTAAGGGAATTCTTTTTAAGTTTTGAAACTTCAAGAAGTTACATGATATTAAGCCATATTTTAGAAAAATTATTTATATTTTCCCTGGTTAATATTATTCCTTCCTCGTTACTGAACTATCACTCAATACTACAATGCAGAAATTAGGTGATTGGATGGGTGACTTTAAATTCACCAACCAGCTACTTCTTGTCAATGAACAAAAATATACTAATAAGATGAATCATGGGTTTTGGATCCCGAGGGTGCTTCATAAATTGAACAGGGGAAATCTACGTAAGAAGTAAAAAGCAAGTGAGAAAGTGATGAATAGGGGTGTATAAATGGCCTGTACAACCCACGTGAGCAGGTATGCTTGAGATGGGATGGTGGGCTTCGATTCTGCTGCAACGGGGGCCACTGCTTGGGCTTTGTTTTATAAGGAAATTGTACGGTACTTGAGTTTTTTTTTAAATTTCGAAGTAATGAAATTTATTTTAAATTATTAAATAAAATTATTAAAATTTTTAATAATATTATTCAATGACTTATATTTTCTTATGTCATTTCGATTTTGAAACCTTCCAAATACCATAGCATGGCCTGTTTTTTAACTTTATTCTTTGTTTGAACTACGGATCGCTTGCCTTTGCTGAAAAGCTTCGTTGTTTTTCATTTTCCCACCTAGTCTTTTCTTTGATTTGTTACATCATTTACCATCTAATTTTCATTAATTTTAATTTATTTTCATTTTTATTATTTTATACTTTATGTATATAATTTTCTTCTTTTTATTTTTCTATTATTTTATTACATTCTATACATATTTTGTATCTACTTTATTATAAATTTTTCATTTTTTATGTTCACATATTTGTCGTTTGAACATGAATATTATTAAGTCATAAATATTCTTAAATACTATAAAAATAATTATATATTTTTTTATTATAAAATATTTTAGATAAATTAAAATTTTAATTAAATTTTGAATTACATAATTACTTTTTCAATTTTAATATTTATATTACTTTGTAACTCACTTTTTTTTTAATTTATTTGATTGCATGTTCCCTTCTTCTTCATTTTCATTTTTACTTCTATTATTGACTATTTAGATATTAATATAACTGAGAAGTATATGAACAATATAATATATTTTATTTTTTTATCTTTTTATTACTTTCAAACCCTTATAAAGTTTTATTTCTTTTTATTTGTTTTACAATTCCATTATATTCTATACATATTATTGTTATTATTCAGACTATTTTATTGTATATATTTTCATGTTTAATTCTATTATTTATAATTTTAATATGAATATTACTAAGTAGTATAAATATAATATGATATATTTTATTTTAATTGTAAAATTATTTTAAACAAATTTCAAATTTGATTTAATTTAGATTCATATTATATTTTTAATTCTTAATTATAGTACTTTGTAATTCACCTATTGTTGATATTTTTATTTACTGCATGGTATGTTTTTATTCATTTTTTCATGTCTAATCCTATTATTTAGGATTCATATGCTAAAATCATTAAGAAGTATATTTATAATATGATATATTTTATTTATATTATAAAAATATTTTAAATTAAAGAATATTTAATTTAATTGAATTATTTAATTATATAATTTTTAATTTTTATAAAATTTGACAACTCTCCCATTATTTATTTTTATTTTAACTCTATCAAATATTTTTCTTTTTTCCAAATATCTATTATCATTATTCACAACTAACGCATTAATATGACTAAATAATATCATAGATATAATATAATACATTTAATTTTATAATGAAAACATTTTAAATGAGTCAAAATTTAAATATAAAAAGTATTATTTGAAATAACCAATTATATATTTTATTATTTAATAAACATATTGAAATTTTAAAATTATTTTTACTTAAATTTTATCTATATTTTCTTCATATTAATTTTTAAATACTATATTTTATATTAAATACATATAAATTAACATTTTATTAAAATTTTACAATTCATACACTGTTTCATTTCCTTTTATCTATTTTATTACATTTTTTAATTTTTTACTTTTACTCTTATTATTTATAACTCATATCCTTGAGTAATATAAATATAAATCATTGTATTTTATTTTTATTATAAAATATTTTAATTAAGTAAAAGCTTTAATTAGTTGGATTGTTGAATTGCATATTTTATTTTTAACTTGCTTTATATATAGTTCATCCATTATTTCTCTCCTTTTATTTGGTCCATTATACATTTTTTTTTTAAGTCCACAAGTATTATTTACAACTTATATATTAATATCATAAAGTAGTATGAATATATTATGTTGAATTTTATTATAAAATACTTTAAACAAGTCAAATTTCTAATATATTAATTTTTAAGTGTTATATTTCAAGTTAAAGTTGTTAAACATATATTATTGATTTTATTAATACTTTACAAGCTCATGCACTATTTCGTTTCTTTTTATTTATTTTAATACCTATTTTTATATTAATTTCTGTTATTTATATTTTAGATATCAAAATTATTGAGTAATATGAATATAGCATGATGTAATATATTTTTATTATTAAAAACTTATATGAGTTAAAGGTTTAAATTAATTGAATTACTTAATTATAAATTCAATTTTAACTCTTAAATTAATTAACATTAGAGATACATCATCTTCTTTTATTTCCTCTAGTGTATTTTTCCCTTTTTCTCTTTTTGTTTATGGCACACATGCTAATATCATTAAGAAATGTACATATAATATGAAATGTTTTTTATTATTTTTATTTTAGAAATATAAAAAATTAAAATTAAATTTATTTACTTAAAATTTATTAACATTTTCTTGATATTAATTTTTAATTGCTATGTTTCAAATTAAATATCTATAAATTGAAATTTGTTCAAAACTTTACATTTTGAGCATTATTTTACTTTTCTTTATCTATTTTATTATATAATTTTTTATATTCACTCATGTTATTTGCAAATTAGATATCAATATTACTAAATAGTCTATATGTAATATAATATATTTTTTAATTCTAAAACTATTTTAAATCAATTGAAATTTTAATTTAATTAAATTACATAATCATATAATATACTTTCAACTCTTATATTACTTTACAACTCTCTAATTATTATACTTATTTTTATTTTTTTCAATTGCATGTATTTTTACTTTTTCCATGTTTACTACTATTGTTTAATAAAAATATTTAAAAATTAAAATTATTTATTTAAATTTATTAATTTTTTTATCTTAATTTTTAATTTTTATATTTCAAATAAATATTTATTAATTGAAATTCTGTTTTAGTTTTACAATTTATGCAATATTTTATTTTTTTACTTTATTGAATATTTTTACTATGTTCATTTCTATTATTTAACACTCAAGTGTTGATATTATTGATTTATATAGATATAACATGGTATAATTTATTTTTATTATAATAGTACTTCATATAATATAACAATTTAATCTAATTGAATTGTTTGATTATATATTTTATTTTTATCACCACTTCTTCCATGTTTTATTTTGCATAATTGCATATTTTTATTCTTTCTTAATAAAAAAATTGTTAATAAATTCGTATAAAATGTATTCTATTTTTTAAAAAAAGCATTTGAAAAATTAACTGAAATATATTTATTTAAAATTTATTAATATTTTTATATCAAATTTTGAATGTTATATTTTAAATTAATTATGCAACAATCAAAATTTTGACATGACTTTATAGTTCATACTATTTTTATTTTTTATCTACTTTATTACATATTTTTCCTTTTTTCTCCTATTATTTACAACTTAACTGTTAATAGTATGAATATAAAAGAATATTTCCTGTTCTTATAAAAAATTTTCAAATAAAATAAAATTTTAATTGAATTAAATTAATTATATATTTTATTCTTAAATTTTATATTATATTTATAAAATAAATATATAATTATAAAATATTAAATTTTAACATACTTATAATTTTTTATTAATTAAAAAATATAAACATCTATGTGAATGCACAAATTGAAATACTAGTAATATAATATATTGAAGGCTCAATAACTTAATTCAATATAATTTATAGACTATAAACTATGCTAACCAACTAGTGAATTATTACTTTTATATATAAAAAATATATATTTTCATTAAAGTAAGAATGAATTAATATTTTGAATCAATAATTTAATTAATCTCCCTAATAATATGTTTTCCATGGTTTTCAACCAATCCATTATTCTTTTAATTTTCTAGTGTGTACAACACTCACTTATACAAAATCTACTGCTTTCTCCCCAATGGTGTTACACATAACTCGCTCACCAATATACTTTACGATTTATGGCTAAAAAAATATGCTTTACAATTTCATTCTCATTTTCTCCTTTTAGTTTCATTGATTTCCTTCATTTCTTCCTTTTAATTTCATTGATTTCCTGTTAAAAATAGGACGACACCTTGCACTTTCCTTCTTAGAGAAATATCAATTTCATTAATTTCCTTCATTTCATCCCTTTAATTTCATTGATTTCCTTTATTCCACTTATACTTTAAGGCATTATTGAGATTTAAATTCCACTTGTACTTTACTTCATGTTCTATTTAATCCAGCAGCTACTCTATACAGATAAATGCTAGAAATGCAAATTCAAGTAAACTGTAGTTTTACAAATTTACAAGGTGGTAACATGCTTAGAATAGCATAAGATTTTAATCCCAAAATAAATCTAGTTTCAATTATCTAAGAATGTATCAACCCTGGCATTTTTTGCCCTCAACAAGAACTTCATGCAAATAAGTGGCTTAACTCCAGCCAGAGCACGGATTGAAGCTGACAAAGTCTATATCCCATCACCACATATCAAATTAGAAGCTACTGCTGGACCAAAGGCATCTGCCTTCATTTTTTCCCTTTAATATTTATAATAAATTATTTTTTTAAAAATATAATTATTTTCAAATTCTAGCCCCATGCTAGCACGGGTTAAAGACTAGTATAATTTATAAAGTGCAAATTATGGGGAGAGGCCTGCCAGCCTATACGGGCAGGCATTCAAGGTGAGACCGGCCTAATTTTTTTTTTTTTTTCGTTAAAAATGCTGGTTTTTGACGATAAATGTTTTACCTTTTCTTTTTTTTTCCTTATAAATAACCCGGCCAGCCCATTATGCATATTTAGTGGCGAGTATGTAGCCTAAGGCCCTTTCCTTTCCATTTTTAGCTAGTAGCCCAAGGCCCCTTTTTTCGGGCCAGTAGTCTAAGGCCTTTTTATGTCATTAAGAATTGATTTATATCTATTAATACAGATTCTCTTTCCATGAAATATACCATACATTGGCGCAGCGGCGTGGTCTCTCGTGGGTCATGGATCTATGGATTCGATCTCGTTTGGGGAAGACAATTTTGGACATAAGAAAATAACTTAATATAAACACGAAATAAGTTTTGATCATAAATGAATTAGCTCGTATAATATGAATAATAAATAGGTTGAATTGAAGTTGACTCAACATTAAATAAATTGATAAATCAATACATTAAAATTTTAAAAATTATTATCTATAAATAATAAATAACTAATTTATAAATTATTATTACTCCTTTTCCTGCCTTGATTGCAAAGTTTGCAGCACTCCCAGCATTGCAGTATAGGACTCTTAATATTAGGTGGCAATCCTTAGATAAAAATTAGATTAAACTCAACTTTGATGGATATTGTAAAGAGGAACTTGGTAGAGCTAGATGTGAGGGTCTCTTGCGGGGTTTGGATGGACAAAGGGTGGGGTTTCATCTTCAATATTAGGATTTGCCACTCCTTCCTTGTAGAATTGTGGGGCATTCTTACAGCTTTAGAATTTGCCTAGAGCAAAAGCTATAGGAAAGTCATACTTAAGTCAAATTCTTTATCTATTATAAATATTCTTAAAATAACTGAATATCACCATAAGCATCATTTGTATTTGATCAAGAGGATCTTAAGATGATGTTCACAAAATTGAGAGATCTCCTTTGTTCATCAATATAGAGAAGGCAACCAATGTGTTGATTGGTTGGCAAATTATAGTCTCAAGCTTGGATTTAGCTTCAATGAGATTACTATTGTTTCCACAGATTTCAATGTACTTATCCTTATTGATGTTATTGGGTCTTCTTTTCCCAAAATTGCCTCAATTTAGTACTTTGCATTTGTTTTTTCTCTTCTCGAGCTGTTGTCCCATTTTGAAATAAAAAAAAAAAAAGAAGCTCATTTGCAATGGCTCCATTATAAGCCTATAAATTTGATTTTATGACAATAAAATATAAAGAAAAATAAATAGATAAAAATTATAAAGTATAAAGGCTAAATCTCACACATCTTTACTAGCTAAAAAGCCTTTTGTATTACTTCCAAAATAGGTAGATCATAATTAGTATTAAAAGCAATGAATTAATAAAGAGAAAAAAATAGTACTTTTGATACTAGGTGTAAGATAAAATTAATATGATAACTTGTGTAAAATTTAGAATACTGTAATAAAATTAAAGTGAAAGCACATCTTTATCATGAATTTAATTCACTTGGACATGGTAATATTTAGATGAATATTATAGGTATATATCTTCTTGTCTTTCTTTCAGAATATGCAGCTCTCAATAGGACAAGCTAATAATTATAATTAGATTAGAAGTGCAGAGAGGACTTAACTAATATAAATAAAATCTTATTAGGCTATTCCATTATGAGATAAGAAAGGTATAAGACTACATCTTACTTGCCAAACACATTAATCTATAATCAGGTATTTATAAGCCCAAGTAATAAATCATTTTAAAAAATTAAGTTTCAAAAAATAAAAATTTATTGAATTATTGTTCAAATAATTTTATGAAGAAATAAATTGCTTACAATTAATAGTAACTCACATAAAAATTCAAACATCTTCTATTAATCATGCTTCTTGAATAAAAATGAATATTCAAATAAAAAATATTTTTATCATTTATCCGCTTAGTCATTTCCAAAATCCAGGTACAGGCAACCTTTAACATAGATCACTAAGTAAAGATGGAAAATTTCTAATCTTTCAACACCATGTTGAATGTAAATCCATTTCAGATATAGATAATACAAATCCAATTCATTGTAGACCATACCATATCTGTTATAGATCCCTTGTTTGATATCTCTACAAGGGGATTCATAATTTTTGGTATAATTTTTCATTTATTTTAAAAATAATAGGGTTAATAATAATTTTTGATCACTTCAAATACAAAACAATTACTCATATTAAGGATTTGTTTATTTTGTTGAAAAGTATTTTTTGTGAAAAAATATTATTTACATATATATATTGATGAAAGAATGACATATAATATTAAAAAAATAAATAATTTTCCCACTTAATATTTTATAACTATGTTCTATAGATATCATTTTTTTTATTGAAACAAACATACTTGAATAAAATTCTACTACCACTAGATCAACCACTATTATGGTAATTTTATGAATAATTTTTAATAAAAATAACTACCCACCTTTTGGACAATCATAGTATTTGTACAAATTAGCATTTTATTTCAATAAACAATAATATTAACATTAATTTAATGATATATAAGTATTTATTTCATCTATCACTACTATAATTGAGAACTCTGTGCCAATTTATTTGTTCATTTATTTTTTCATTACTATAAGTATTTATTGAGAACTTTACTTAATTTGCATAAGAATTAAAAGAACTAAAAAATGGGGCAGTGACCTTCGTTAGAGGTGCAATCAAATCAAATCGACTTGAACATTTATATATTTAAATTTGAATTTGAAAAAAATAATTAAGCTTGAATTTGAACTAAAATTATTAAACTCAAATAATTCAAATTTAAATTTAAGTTTGACTTAAATGAGTTTATATAAATTTATTTGAATAATATGTTCTTAGGTTCAATTTTCTCGTGAAACTTGAAATATTTGAATTCAAGTTGAAACTTTTAATGAAAATGAATCTAATCAAGTTTATAACTTTATTTTAATGGTTTTTCATTTCATCTTAATTTAATCATATAGAATTTTATTTTTCTACACAAATCAATCAAACACGAGAATTTTTTTTTATCTTATTTTATTCATCAATATGAAGCTTTTTGTAGCCATCAAATCTACTAAAAATATTTTCACAATTATCACATAATGCTAATAGTTATATTTAATAAAAAGTAATATATACCTAAAATACTAATTACTTCAATTAAATATCATACTTCTTCATGCAACATCAATAATTACTAATAAGATTAAATTTTTTATGTATTATGTAACTTGTGTTGTTTATATATGGTATAAAGATAAATATATTTCTTTTATTGTTAGGCTTATTTAGGCTTACGAAATTCAAATTAAGTAATATTGAACTCAAGCTTAATTTGTGTATTAATCGAGCCTAACTCATTTAGGTTTGACTCTTTTAAAGTTAAACTTAAATTGAGTCATTTGTAAATTGATCTCAAATTACTTGTGAGTATCTTACCTCTTTTGCATCCCTAACTTACACAACCATCAATCAATGATTAAAAATATTTTAGAGACCTCAAATCCTAAACACATGTCACTGTGTAAGAGTTAGAATATTTATGCTAATTAATAACTTTTTAAAGAAGAGATACTCTTCAATTTAACAATTCATTTACAAGTAGTCGTAATAGGTATGTTGGGTTGGAAATAATAATTTTGCAATTTTTATATGTCTCTTTAAATCTTCAAGTAGAGCCTAGAAATTACTACTAATAACTCACTAATTATAAAATTTAAGAGTCACTATTAATAATTCATCAAATATGAAATATAAGAGTCACAATTAATAATTTATTAATCATGAAGTTTAAGAATCCGTTTGAAATTGTCTTTTAATATTTTAGAGTATAATAAGGTTTTCATCACAAAGTCGGAAAAAGGTAAAGTTTGAAATTGTAAGTAGGACTTTCTTCTTACAATAAATTATGTGGAGTCTTCGTACTATATTGGCATGTGTGAAATAATGTTTGTAAATTCTAGTGTTGGACAAGATAAATTAATACTGATAAATTATACTTTTGAAGTAGAGTTATTAATAAAATTTGATAAAAGTTTAGGGAAAATAAAAAAAGAACGTGACAAAGAGTAATCAGAAATATATTAAAATCTTAATTAAGGAGAGAATATATTAGAGCGTAGTCACAGGTGAAGTAAATCTGTAATTATAATAATTTTTAAAAGATTTAAAATTAGACCTAGCTAGTGTGAATATCTTAAATGTGAAATAAAAAAAGTGGAAAGTGAAAATGATGGAATTGAATAATTATGGCAAATTAATAAATTTACATAGAATATATTTTTATGGGTACAATATAAAATAAGTTTTAGTATCTTGTTGACATTATAATAATGGCAAAAAATATAAATTATTACAATAAATATATGGTGAGATTATTATTATAATTTCTTTTACTAATGCTACATTTATATAGTCTAAATTACTCTTTAATTAAATAAGACAGAAATTAATATTGTTGTCATTTATATATATTTTTTAAAAAAAAATGCTTAAAATTGTTTGTTAAGTTTTAACAAAATTAACTTAATTTAATGTTAAGGTTAAATATGATTTTCCTTCTTTTTATATATTTTACAATCATATTTTTATTTGTGAGTAAATATAATTAATTATGCTTTATATATATTTGCTATAAACCATGCCCTTAAGGCACATTATTTATTTATAATAAAAGGCAAATCAATCGAAAAAGGTTGAGATATCTTGAGATACATATAGTTCTAGGAGTCGTTTAGTTCATATGTAAAATAAGTTCTTATGAGAAGTTAAATTTCTTAGGAAGTTACTTCCTATTTCTAGAAAGTTTTCAATTTTATTTGATTGACATAAAGAAAATTATATTTTCCAGGAAATAGAAATTATCTAGGGGGAGTAGGTAAATGATTTCTCATGTTCTGTGGGAAAAATATAATTTCTTAGAAAGTGATTTCTTATATTTTGTGGGTAACCAACAACTCACAGTTCTTTATTTCCTGAAAAATACAATTTCTCGTATTTTTACTGCAAATCAAATGACTCTTTAGAATAGCAAGACATTGAGACATTTGATCAGTGCCAATTTTGATAAAGTGGCTAACTCATTTAGCATATTCATGAGCAACCATATTATGGACATGAGGGCACCACATAAGTTCTACATTTTGAAAAATTAAAAGTAGGTTCATAACAATTTCAAAAGTGGATTTAACCTTCCATGGGCATTCAATATTTTCTTTGAAGGTTTCAATTATTACCTTGTAGTTATTTTCTATTTGAACCATAAAATCTTAAAATTTGAAAGCAATGAGGAGTGAGCACACCACCTTTTAAATTTCAAGCAGCCACAGCCATAGAAGCATGATCATGGTTCCAAGAAGCATCGATGTTAAATTTAATGGTGTTTGTTAGTGAGGGTTTCCAAATAGGAGTGGGATTAAATCAGTTTGAAGGATGGGCATAGGCCATTGTACTTATGTAGGCCATACCCCGCTCACCTAAAAAGCTTGAGTTCAGTTTGGCAGTTGGTCCTACTTGATCTAGCGTGGCTTCATTTTCTGCTATAACCCTTGGAGCTTCACACTCCAGTGCTTTTATCTATTTCCTCTCGTCCATGAATTCCCTTTCAATCACGACCAATCACAAATCTACATTAACTAGGCTTCCTTCATGCACCACAGAATTCCCGCATCCCAAATCCATCGCATCACGGTTTCAACAAAAACCATCGTGTCTAGGCAGAAATCAGGGTTACGGAATATGCCTAGTTTTGCAGATCCCTTGAAAATAGAATGGAAAAAATTAACCACCAAAGCCGAATGTAATTCCTCAATCCGCATATCTTACAATTGGAACCAAAGTGTGTAACATAGCAGCATTCCAAGAGGTGAATTTTTGTTTTGGGTGCATTAAAGCATAGAGGGCAGAGAACATTACTAGAGCTAAAAAATATAGATGCCCGAGTGAGAAGGGGTAAGACACTACTGATGAACTTCCATAGCAAAATCTTGTATCAATTTTGAAGCTGTGAATTCCAAAGGTATGACACATTTTTATAGGATTCTGAAGGATGAGATGTTGGATAATAGATTAGTAGGCTGATTTAACTATGAAATGCCTAGTAGTATTTAAGCCCCAGATTAATTGATCGTTACCTAAGGGCCTAGGTCCAATTCTGATTATCTTTAGTGCATCATTAAATTGGAATGATTGCATAATTGAGCTTTCATTCCATACCCCTTGCCTTTCCATTAACTCATGAACTAAAGGCTCATTAATCAAATTGAATGCTGAACATAGTTGGGGTTTGTCAGGAATCTAGGGGTCATTGAATGCCCTGACTTATCTCCCATTACCAATAATAAAACATCTACCTTTATCAATTAAGTTTTTTTCCTTCCTGATTTCCCTGCCACACCTAAGACCCTTTTATATTTGGTTTTGAAAATCAATCATAACTTTTAATGTATTTATGGTGAAAACACCGAACCCAGTGTTTGTTTGGTTCCGTCACCACCAGTTTCCAAGTTAGCTTGGCTAGTAATGCAGTGTTCTAATGATGAAATAACTTAAAATCAAGGGGCATGATATGGCCCACCTCCTTAGTTGCAGATTTTGGTAGAGTTCTGACACAATTTTTCCATTGGGTAATACTAACTGTCTTTCTGGTATTAGCAGTGGTTGAAGTGTGTCCGTCATGAAAAAGTCTCTCCTCTGGTTGTAGGTCCAGGGGATTCGTGGCTTCCATGTTAGATCTTTTGAATTCCCTTTCCATAGACTCCTCCTTCTTAGATTTTCCAAAGCTTGATTGGGCAGAGTCCGCTAGAGGACTTGTAGTAGCCGATATGTCCTGTGCACATCTTGATGAATTATCCATTAACTTTGGAGGAGCAATTTCAATCATTTGTGTTTTTTCCATTTGGTATGCCACATCCTCATTTCATATTGGAGAAGTAATCGGTCTCCTTGGTCACTTGAGGCAGGGTGTTGTCTTGAATTATCCAAGCTGTGACTTACTCTGATTTTGCGATTGATAATACCCCTCCAAGGACCAACACACATCTAATTTCCATATCACTTGTACCTATCTGTAGAATTACTGATTGGCTTAGGATCCTTACAAGATTTGATATCATGACCAACCATTCCACATCCGAAGCATATGTTCTGCAATTTTTCATAGCAAAAATGGACTCATATTTTTAAGCCATCCTCTTTCGGGATCCAAACACCCACCGAAAAGGGTTTGAGGAGGTTTAGATTAATCCTCACATGCGGAAAATGTCTATGGATGTTACCTTGAAAAATTGGACTGTTGATCTTCAGAACTATTCCAATACACTCTCCGATTCTCCTTATACAGTCCTCCGTAAAATATTTGAATGAGAGATTATGAAATTGGAACCAGAAGGAGGCCCTTGTGAGAAAACATCTGCTAGATTGGTTGATTGGTTCCATCTAGTAATATTGACAAGGTTACCTAAAATATTCCATGGTGCATGTTCCTCTATTTCTGCAGCCTTTATTTCTATCGGTACTGTCACTATGAATATATTTGTCCCTCTGTCTCCAATAGGTTGATCCGCAGGTAGAGACCAACTTTTACGAATCATGTTATGGATTACCTCTGTATTTTGGTGTCTGGCACAGTAAATTTGCCCAACAAAGGTAATGCTTGTTACATTGATTGGTGTACTGGTTAATCCCACTATTTCGTCGTCTTCAGTATTTCTATTGGATGAGTTAGCCTCGTTGGTGGTCATTAGGCCGAGTGGAGAAGCAGGTGACAGGATTAGTCTACGTCTTAGATGGCTAGAATCAATGAAACCACGAATATGATATGATCAGTTGAATATGAAGGTGATCTTGATCAGAAAATGAACCAGCAGTGGTAACTGATGGCATCTGTTAGTATTCAGGGATGAGAGGCAAGAGGAGAGGCGTGAGCCGAGTATTTTTGGTTTTCCACAAATTGATTCCACATTCTGTCATCTAGTGAGAGCGATGACTTGATAGTACAAAAAAATTAGATGACCAGGATCAAGGAGAACTTCGCTGATAATTGGGAAGGGTCATCACAAGCCGTAGATTGTCACTGAATGGAATGCTTTGTGGGATTCCTGAGAAAATTTTCATGTGGGTGTGCAGGTTATCAGACTCCGTAAGGAACCATATGCTGCAGAACTTGTTTCTATTGATATTCAGGGGATGGAGCAGAGGGAAGACAAGAAGAGGGAGGAAGCCAGCGTGGCCAGGAAAGGAAGCTGAATGAGCAGTCTAGAAAAAGATGTTCTCCAAATGAGAGAAGAAGAAAACCTAAGTCGATCAATTGTTAGTAGTCTAATTATGCTTTATAACTATAATTTTAGGGAGATCTTATTTGAACATGATGGGTTCGTGAAGTATAAACAATAATGGAGGAATATAACGTCATCGTAGAACCACCCGTGTTAAGTTCAAATTTTTTTCTTTGTTTTTTGTTAAGAATTGCAATACATAGTTCATACATAGCGTGGCTAAATATTTAAGCACTATTTGCACAATTGCGTGATAAGTTAGCTAATATAGCAAATAAATTAGTTAGTAAATAAAAATTTATAACTAATAAATTAGGTTATTGTATAATAAATATTTCACAAAATTAATTTTTGAACAAATTGAAAAAAGGTAAAAGGGCACGAAAGAATATATTAATATTAATAGATATATAAATTAAATAAACTTATATTTAAAATAAAAATATAATTATTTAAAATTAAATTAATTATATTTTATGATCTTTTATATTTATTTATTTATATAATTTTTATTTAATTATTATTTATAATAAAAATATAATTGTCTAAAATATAATTAATTATATTTTATGATATTATATAATTATTTACATATACATTGCTATATATTTATAATTTAAAATAAAAATATAATTAGTTAAGATTGAATTGGTATATATATATATATATATATATATATATATATATATATATATATATATATATATATATATATATATGTATGTATGTATGTATATGTATGTATGTATGTATATGTATGTATGTATGTATGTATGTATGTATGTATGTATATTGTTTATATTTCATGTTTTCAACTCTCTACCTAGGTACGTTTTGTATTCATACAACAATCAAGCCTATCATTAAAAATGGAGGAAGACAAGTAGTTTGAGGTAGGATCTAACATTGCTGATAAGATTGGTTGAAAGAGATGGCACTCATCATTGCCACTACAGGGAACAATTTGGAAGATTAAGACTATGTTAGGTTTGTATTTTTGAAAATTGTTTTTAGTTTTTTTTAAAAAAATAATTTATTTATTTAAATATTTTCTCTCTTTTTTTAAAATTATTTTTAAAATGTGTTTTAAAAATAAGAATAACTTTAAGTTGTTTTTATTTTTTTATTTATAAAACATACTTTATTAATGACATTATTATAATTTAAGACTATTTTTAAAATAATTTTTAAAGATTTTCTTTTTTGATTTTTTTTAAACAAAGTTTTTAAAACCTATTTTATAAAACTTTTTTCAAAAATAAAAAATTGAAAGCACAAACAAACAAACCCTAAATTTTTAACATGAATTCTGCCATGTATTTCTAACTAAATTTTAACGGTGACTTTTTTTTACAATGAATTTTATTCAATACATGAAGTTTAATAATTTATATTAAATTTTATATTTTTTATAAAAAAATTTGATCTAATAATTTATAATTTTTCAATAAAATTAATTTATGCATGCATTGAATTTATCCGATGCATGATGTAGAACTGGCAAACCTTAAAAGGTGTTGTTGCTTGATAATTCTAACAGTGATTCCAAATAACCACAGCCACCATAAAATCTCAATCACAAAAATCTCAGGAGTACTGAGAATCAGACGATACATAGCTGCTACCAACAGTTCCAACATACAGCCAACTGCCAATAAATAAATAAATAAATAAATAAAAGGGAGCATATATTGTTCACGAGTAAAAATTTCTTAAAATATTTAAGGCGTAGGCTAAATTTAATACGCACTCAGAAACCAAATTTGTTATACCAACAACAATTTCAAACAAAGGATCTGTTTGTTTAGTTTGTTAAAAACATTTTTCTATTTTTATATTTTTAAATACAAAAGTTTTTATTTAGCAATTTTTTTAAAATCTATTTTTAAAAACAGCAATTCTAAATATGTAACTCAAAAATACAATTTTTTATATTTTCATAACTTATTTTTCTATTTTAGATGTTAATTTTATAATTAAATAAAATATTTTTATTTATTTAATCAAACATTCTTTATTCTTTATTTTTCTTAGATTCAAGAATAATTTCTGAAAATATAAAAAATTTTTTAAAAACATATTTTAAAAATAAAAACATGAAAGCATATTTAAACAAATAAAAGATTATGTATCCTGCACTTAGAGACCCAGGTGCATATAGATCTATGAGATGGGACACTCTAATTTTGTGAAGATGGTGTGAGAAACATATATACATCCAATTTAATTTAATGTATTTTAACGTAGGTTAAGCATTTTTATACTATAAATCTTTTATACACTGAACAAAGACAAAAACCTTGAGAGTTGGGATTCCATGAAATGATCCTGGGGGATAAGGCCCCTGTGAGTGGAGATCAATATCAAATGCCTCTTACTTTCCCTTTTTCATCCCTCAAAATCCAATAGTAAATAATACGAGTTTCCAATACTATACAATTAATTTTCTCATCGAGTACCCAATCGCAAACATATAACCATTATTTGTTTGAGTAAGAAAATTATAAACAAGGATCAGATTACTTTCTTTTATTCATTTAATTAAATCGAAAGTGAGGATCGTAGGAGTTTCAAACTAAGATTTATCCATTTATTATCTAAATATTTTATTATTAAATTACATCTAATAACGTAGGTTCCCTTTTAATAATTTCCTTTGATCTCATAATATTAATAATATAATTAATACTCATTCGAACGTGTTAATGTATTTTTGTAATTTCATCTCCTCTCTTCTAAGTTGATAAGAAAATATTTAAAGAGTCCAAATTTAAAAATTAGAAAAGACAAATGTAAAAGGCATTTTTTTTGAAATGTTCACTGTAAGGACATGTTTACAAGGGTACAAGAGTCAAAAAAGTAAAATGTATTCTCGATCATCTATAAATTTATTTTAGGATCAACCTTTTTTTTTCTCGTACCATGTTTACCCTGCAATATACCATTATGGAGAAAGCATCCCCTGAAGATTTAATTTGGCCGTAAATAATTGATAAATTTTGGCTGCTGTTAATGGAAAGGGCCTGCAACAAACTTTTAGAACTAGCCTCAATATTTAAAAAGGTTAGACGACCTCCCTTTTCTAATTAAGTTTCTGTCACAATGAGAGATAGATGTTATATCTTTTTAAACTTCATTGCATATGAAATAAAAATTTCGTGTTTCGTTACACATAAATGTTTATTTATTTCTTTCAATGCGACCCGGATATAACCATGAGGAAAGGGGGGAAAAAAAAAGGGCGGATTTTACCAGTCATCATTTGCTATCAAACTAGTGTTTTAAACTTTATGATTATGATTATAAAATTATATAACTTTTATAAGAAATTATTATCTACTTTTATTTATTAATAATTTTTATTTTTATCACGCTGCTTTCATTGTCATTGTTGTCTTCCTTGCTATCTTCTCCACTACAATTATTTCCATCTACATATTTAGAATTACAACCATTATTATCTCTACTACCACAATATCATTTGGGTTTTGCCTTCACAATTCTCGTAGTTACCATTGTTGCTGTCTCATCCTTTATCTCCATCTCCACTTCCAATGTTATTATAATTAATTATCATCAATAATTACTATCTAAATTAGCATACTATAAATATTTTTTAGAATATAAAAAATAAAAAAAAATATTTTTAAAAGTAAAAATATATAAAAGGTATTTACATGAACCAAACCCAACCTAGGCTTCTAAAAATTTTAGAATGCTTAATTCACTCAAACAATAATTCTTAATCTGAAATGTGGGGATATTCAAAAGGTAGTTTGCTAAAAGGAGCGTTTTTTTCTTTTTTGTAGAAAAAAGGATCGGTTTTATATAGTTGAAATAACCCAAAGTTCAAAAGCAGCACCTTGAGGCCTGAAAAGGGCAATTTTGCTTCTCCATTTCACTAGGGCCTGTTTAATTTAGACTTGCCGTAAAGATTGTTGCAGAAGAGAAAATGAGTAAGAAATGGGAGAAGGGAAGACGAGAGAAAGCTTTAGTGCTTACTAAGCCCCGTTTTATTTCTTCCTTAGGTATCTAATCTAATTTATCTAATCTAATCTAATCTGTACTATATGTCTTGTAAATAACGTCGTCGCCTCGGCTCAGGCGTGGTGAGTGTGCTCGCGTGACTGTTCCGATCCAGCGCGTCTCCTTCTTTTCTTGCTCACGCTGTTCTGGTTTTGCTTTCGATTCACTATTTTCAGCGTTTATTGTCGATTTTCTTACGTTTGTTAAAACCGACTAATGCGCCATTTATGAGCTACAGGATGCGATTCCGCTTTCCGGCGCGATTGTTGGTGACCTTTTGATTTGTTTTATTGTTTTTTTTCCTCTTTCGTGCTTTCTTGGTTCTGATAATTTGATTTTTCTGCGAAATTGCGATTTTAATAATTATGGTTCCTCTGTTTCGTGCATTTTAGTCTGATCTGCTATCTGATGGTATAATTTGCGATTCGATTTGTTTCATGTGTTATTGGTTTGTTGTTTCTGCGGGACTCTTAACAGTTTTTTGGTTAACACCTTCCGACGGGAAACCCTAATTTTAGGCCTATTTTTTCCTCTGTCCAGATTGTATTGAAGTTTGATTTTCGATTACTGCGTTTCCATATTTGTATTATATTTGTGCGAATCCTCTTCTGAAAACCTTAATCCAGTGCGAAATTCCCCTTTTTGCATTCTAATTTCTGGTATTGGTTTAGGTCCTTAAACTTTAGTTTGCTTCTTTTGTTTACCGATTAACTTCAACCTCAGATTTGAATTTCGAACTTGATTGCGATTTTGTTTTCCTTCCCATTTTTAATTATTTGTTGATTTAGGAATTTCTTCAGATCTCTTATTCATTGACCATTCTGAACCTCTGTTCTTATGTGCTTGAGTCTGCAATTTCTCTTCCTCTGCTTTCGTGAGGTAAATCGAAAGTTCTTCTGATTTAGTTATTTCTTTTATTTTAGATCTGTCTTTCCACGCTTTTGATATCTTATTCTGTTCTTTTGAGTTAAATTCACTATTTTAATTCTGTGTTTCCATGCTTTTGATAGCTTACGTCTATGTTTTGATATCTTATTCTGATCTGGTTGTTCTTACGTATACTTCCTCTGTTCTTCTGCTGGGTAAATGTTGTATATCGTCTCCAAGTTATAATATTGTCTTCATATTATGATACTATTTTTAACTGATTCTTATTCGCTATTATTGACGAAGTGTTCCCTGAAGATGTTTCTTAATTGTTTTTCTCCATTCCTCAAGGGGTATCTATGGTTCTATTACATATGATCCATTTTGTCCCTCGGTTCATATTTGCACTCTTCTTTCGCTCTATTGAGGTAAATGAGACCTTTTGTATCTGTTTCAAAACCTATAGTTTATGTTATGTTTCAAAACCGCTATCACTATTTCTTTCCTTATTTGTCCAAAGTGATATTTTCTTATAATGACAAAGTAGTTTGAAGTCTTTGATGTGTATTTTTTTGTCTAAAAGGTTGAATATCTTTGTTTGTTATCAGTTGCTGCCAAAAATAAATCCTTTCAAAACATGAAGTGATGCTTTAACCGTTTCTTCTTATTGTATGCTGTGTTCTCAGATCATTTGGAAAACAAAACAGAGCATGAAGGGAGTGTATGGTGGGAGTCTCACATTATTAAACCATTCTTCTTGCTATATGCATGGTTTACTAATAAAATTATCTTTAAAGGTACCAATAAATAATGTTTCAGAATAATTTGTTCTGGATAGTGTTGGCTGACTTATATCTTAAAGTGTTTAGTTTTTTTGATATAATTTTGTTGTGGACTTCATCTCGTGTTATATTTAATGGCGATCTATATTGATAATGTAACTTCTCTGCCTTTGAGGAAGTGATATTTCTATTTCTGCTGTATTTGCTCTCTTATTCAGTTATTTTGAGAAAGTGACAAATCCAAACCAATCTGTATTATTATCTGTAGATGCCAAGTCTTTGAAATTTTTACACTCTTCTATGAAAATTTGTTTTCCAGAGTTTCAAATTTTTTTATGCCGTCAAGTTAGATGGCCTTGCATATAATATTCCAAGAGCTTAAATTGTTAAAATGTCATGGTGTACACATCTGATCTATGAATTAGCTATCGAAAGGCGTTCACTGCTACTATATAATTCTCTTGATCTTCTATTTTGATCATAAATTTTAATAGCCAATTTTCCAAGGTTTAAGTGTCGCATTTAAATATACCAATAACTATTTTCAAACTTGATTTTAATTCTTGGTATAGTGAGTTTATCTTTTCATGACTATTTTCATTTTTTTTTAACTTTTCTTGGAAAATCCATAAACTTTTTGAAAAGATAGAGCCATATCATCTTAAAAGTTTGAGCTCTAGGTCATACTTATTCTATTTAACTATTTGCACTTTGTTTCAAAAAAGATTGTCAAAATCATAAATTTAATAACATTATGTAAAGATACAGTTTATTGTAAGATACTATGTTATAAAAGATACACTTTAATTGCATTCATAATTTTCTATAATATAATTATATCTATTACTATCTATAAAAAGATAATTAACAAGTTCTGATATCGTATTGAGAAATCTAATCTATTACCAAAGTGTAAAATATTTCTTTATGCAGTTAGGATATATCCTTTTTCGTTTTTACAGGATTCAATATCCTTGCATACATTTTTTTGTGAGTCACCCCCCAAGATTTGTTACCTTCTACTTTTTCTGCTTAGGCTTTAATTGATGTCAGTGGTGATGTTTTTATTTTTTAAACTGTTATGGTTCTAATCAGCCTATTTGTATTTTTTATTCTGTCTAACTTTATAAATACTGCTGCTCATTGACTTATTTTGTTTATGGGTCTCTACCTAAATATTTCAAAAAATGAAGCTATCAAAACAATTTTTGCAGTTTCTTTATTTGTTCAATGTGTATGATCGAAAGGATTGTACTTTTTTGATGAATTTTTTTTTTATAATTATTGATATTGAGATTTTCTGGACTCATCTTATGCTTGATCCTTTATGCTATGCTGTGACTACTTGTAATATTTCCTAAATCTATTTGCTTGTTTGTTCGAATTTGAAGCATTGTAATTCTATCTGAAGTTGCTTTTTTTTTTTTTTTACTAAAAAGAATAATTTTGACTTCTTTGGAACTAGTATTACTCTCTCCACTCTTTTATTTCCTCATCTTTTCTCTTCTCTTGAGGTAATTATTTTCCCTACTTATCTCCTTACTGTTTGCTTCTCTTCTTTGGAGATAAGTATTCTTTAATCCTTTTTAGGAATATTATATTTTTTATGCAATGTGGAGAAGTAATTGTATTGATGATTAATTTGTTCTTTTAAGTTTAATTTCTTTACCTTGATGAAATACCAATTTGATGAAAAATAGTTTAATAATTTCTTTAAGTTGATGATGTTGCTGTACCTGCTCATGTCTCTAAAACTAACAAGGAACTTGTTGATTCTCAAGTGAGTTTTAACTATGATTTTATACTTTTGTACTTTATTTTTTAATAGATGTGATGTGATTGTGTTTTAATCATATTAGATCTTGGATTTTTTATATTTTGATTGTGTTGATGTAATTTTATAAGACATATTCAATATCTTTTGAAAATGATATTGAACTGGTCTTTTCAAATCTTATAACTCCTTGCAAGAGGAATCCAGAAGAAGTGGACATTGATAAGCATCCTTAGTCATCTTTCATATTCCCTCAGCACTCAATAAGCAAGATGAAAGTTTTAGTGAAGCGTGAGAATGGTTTACTTCTTTATATGTTTTGGAGAAGGAGAATTTAGGTAGGATTTTTAATATTTGAGTCCTTTATCAAAATGGAGTACAAGTAAATTAATATTCCATGATTTACTTTAGGTGATTTTGATCTATTTGAATTGTGTGCTGTTTAAATGCTATTATTTTGTTGGGACAAACTTGCAATTGCTTATGCTTTCTTGGTATGCTTTTTTGGTAGTATAGTTATGTTTAATTTATGCATTTTGCTTTAATTTTTTCTTAATGCAATCATTTTAATCAATATTGATACTTTTTTTTTGCTTAATTCTTATATTCTTATCAATTATATGGTATTAAAAGAGTATGGATTTTGAATGATAGATTTTCTTTAGAGTTAAAATTTCCCATAGAGCGTTAAATACAAATCTAACTTTATCCGTCTGATGAGAAGATCACTTGAATGAAATGGTGTAATTTTCAAGGTTTATAATATAGAATGTTATTTTATATTTTAAACCTTTAGACTTGGCGAATAATTATAGTCTATCATTTTTATATTTTGATATTTTAAGTAAATTAAATACTGAAATTTGTTATCATTTATGATTGTTAAAAAGCATTAATGTGATATGGGAAAAATATATCATTTTGGTATCATGTATTAGAAATTTATGGATTTCAATATATTATTTCATCTTATATTGTTCAAAACTTTGTAAATTTTTATTGCTTTAAGATTCTTAAAAATAATAAAATTTGATAAATAATTAAAAATTCATATTTATATCAATCTTCAAGCCACTTTGTTAAAAATATGCAAATTATAATAAATTCTTGTATTTTATAGCTCGATTTTTTTTTTATTTGTACCTAGGATCAAAGATGCTTTTGGAAGATTAGGAGCAAATGACATTGTAAATATTCTTCAACTTTTTCCAATGGGAATCATCATTGGCGATGTAATAAATGTTCACAAAGAGGAGACCATAAACTTAGATGTTAGCAATAACAACGATCTACATTATTTTTAACAAAAAGGGCAAATATGTGTTGCACGAATAACATTCTAGTTCCTTATATATATATATATATATATATATATATATATATATATATATATTGGTCCATTCACATAATAAATAAAATATGCTCATACAACCATTAATATAAAATTAGTCTTGTACACTTATAATCAATGATATTTTATAAGTTTCACATAATCATCATCAACCATAGTTTAAGTTAATACAGAAGTAACATATGGAATATCATTGCATATATTAAATGTTTAGAGTTGAATATTGAGGCTTACACTGAATTAAGTTTTAATTAGGACTTTTCACCTAATTTAGCAAATTGGTGGCTCCTTGATTGCTTAAAATAATGAGGTTCCAAATGTTTTGAACATAAACCGCATCATTGTAAAGATGGTGATAATGCCTTTTTGTTACTTTCAGATTCGGATCACGGGCAACGTCAATGTAAATAGGCAAATGAACCACCCAAATGACAAAGACAAAGGTCGTTAATCAAGAGTGCCAGAATTGCAGCTGAAGCCAGAGATCCCGAAATAGGACCAACTAGGTCACAGATATTTGGACATCTGGAGCCTTGGAGTCAACATTTGCCATAGAATAAAGCTGCAATATTATGGATAAACACAACGAACACATAAATCCACATAATGGCTGGGTGTGTATTGAAAGGTGATGATTCTTGAGAGTGCACTTGAAGGATTCCAGCCTCAATCTGCGGAAGAGCTGGATAAACCAGAAACCAAGGTGCTGATGACCTGCACAACCATCAGTGATTAGAAATTAATAACATTACACATCATATTGTCAAAATGCTGGAGAGAAAAAGAAAGAAGAGTACGCAAAATACAGGTAGATACAGTGAGTCCACTTTCCCCTGATTTATTACTCTCTCGAAGCTTTGAATTCTGAAAGTGGACTTGAAAGGTTAGCGAATTTCGATTTCTGCTTTGAATTTTGAAATATATACATTGTCTGGATTGTCGTCACAGAGCCCTTTCCTTCTAGGTTTTAGATGTTCGTGAAGTCAGATCATTACCATGGGCCGACATCGGAAAATATGTTGGAGAAAAACTCGATTGTCTAGGAGAGAAATTGTGTTATTACTATATGTACGGACTAGCTGCTAACCTTTAAGCAAAAACAGAGCATGAAAGCGTCGTCACTCGTCATCTTCTGAACCTCACTGGATTCAGAAAAAGGAAATTAGAAAGAATAAGCTAAAAGCTACGTTTCTGATCAGAAAAAGGAAATTAGAAAGAGTAAGCTGAAAGCTATGTTTCTGATAGTATGTTGGGATAGAATAACAGTGTCTGAGGCTTTTAACTTCCCTCTGTTTCCCACTCTTTCCTTTCTCTGTCTTATACCGGCTTTTGTTCATGGTTTCGGTTTGTTGAGAAATATTTTTAATCATCAATGGTTGTGCAGGTCACCGCCTTGGTTTTTGGTTTATTCAGCTCTTCTGCGGATTGAGGATGGAATCCTTCAAGTGCACTTTCAAGGATCATCACCTTTCAACACACACCTAGTCATTATGTGGATTTATGTTTTCATTGTGTTTATCCACTGTATTGCAGTTTTATTTTATGGCAAATGTTGACTCCAAAGCTCCAGATGCCCAAATATCTGTGACCTAGTTGGTCCTATTTTGGGATCTTTGGCTTCAGCCGTATTTCTAGCACTCTTGGTTCCACCTTTTTTAGTGACCCTTGTCTTTGTCATTTGGGTGTTTCACTTGCCCATTTACATTGAAATTGCCCGTTATTGGATTTTGAAGATAACAAAAAGGCTTTACGACTATCTTTGCAATGGTGCGGTTTATGTTCAAAACATTTGTAGCTGCGTTATTTTAAGCAATGAAGGAGCCATCGGTCTGCCAAACTAGGTGAAATGTTCTAATTATATATAAACTTGACTCGTTGTAAGCTTCAATGTTCAACTTTGAACACTTAATATGCAATGATATTTCAGATGTTACTTCTGTATTACGTTTAACTTAAACCATGACTAATGATGATTATGTGGAACTATAAAATGTCATTGATTACTAATGTGTAAGAATAATTTTATATTATTTGTTGTATGGTATTATGTGAATGGATTAGTGATATATATTAGTAACTAGAATGTTATCCGTGCCACGGGTACTGTCCTATTTTGTGAAATATAGTGCAGATGGTATATTTCCTAAGAACGCCAAAAAATTTTATCAACCACTAATCATATCTTTGACAGAAAAATAGAGGATGGACATTGTTGTTGCTAATGTCAGGCTTAAGGTCTCCTATTTGCGAACCCGATTACAATGCCAATGATGATTTTCATCATTTGGAAAAGTTGAAGAATTTTTATAACGTCGCTTTTTCCTAATCTTCCAAAAGCATCTTAGATCTTCAATACAATAAAAAAAAAGAAAAAAAAAAGGAAAGTTGAGATATAAAATATGAAATTTAATTATAGTTTGCATATTTTTGACAATGTAACTTAAAGATTAATGAACATATAAAATTTTAATTTATGAGGTTTTATTGTTTTTAAGAAATTTAAAATGATAAAAATTTACAAAATTTTGGGAAATGTAAAATGAAATATTACACTGAAATTCATAAATTAGTAGTCCATGATACCAAAATGTTGTATTTTTTCCATATCACTTTAATGCTTCTTAGTAATTGTAAATGATAACAAATTTCAGCATTTAATTTAATTATAAAAGATTGTTGAAATATAGAAATAGTAGATTATAATTATTGACAAAATCTAAAGGTTTATAATATAAAATGTTGTTCTATATTACAAACCTTAAAAATTGCATTATTTCATTCAATTGATCTTCTAATCAAATAGTTGAAGTTAGGTTTGTATTTTATGTTCCATGGGATATTTTAACTCTAAATAAAATATGTTAATTAAAATTCATACTTTTTAATATAATAAAATTGATGAGAATATGAGAATTAACAAAAAAATTTTCAATATTGATAAAAATGATTGCATTAAGAAAAACTTATATTAAAAAAAATGTATAAATTAAACATGGCTATACTTTGAGAAAGCATAACTAGGAAGTATAAGCAATATCAAGTTTATCCCAGCAAAATAGTGGCATTTAAATAGCATTCAATTCAAACAACACATCAAAAGCACCCAAAGGGAAATCATGGGATATTAGTTTACTTGAACACCATTTTGATAAGGGACTCAAATATTAAAAATCCTACTTAAACTCTCCTTCTCCAAATATATAAAGAAGTAAATCATTCAATCAATCTTCTCACGCTTCACTGAAACCTTTATCTTGCTTGTTAAGTGCAAATGGGATATGAAAGATGAATGGGAAAGCTCATCAATGTCCATCTCTTCTGGATTCCTCTTGCAAGCAATTATGAAATTTGAAGAAACTAGTTCAATATCATTTTTAGAAGATATTGAATATGTCTTATTAAACACTGCATCAACCTAATCCAAATATCAACAAACTTAGAATTGGTACGATTAAAACATAGTCACACCACATCCACTAAAAAATAGAATACAAAAGTATAAAATCATAATTAAAACTCACTTAAAAATCAATAAGTACCTTGTTAGTTTCAGAGATATCAGTAGGTACAATAACATCATTAATCTAAAAAAATTATTAAATAATTTTTCGTCAAAGTGGTGTTTCATCAAGGTAAGGAAAGTGAACCTAAAAGAACAAATTAGTCATCAATATAGTTATTTCTCTACATTGTGTAAAAAATATTATTTGTTCCTTAAAAGGATTAGAGAGTACTTATCTCCATAGAAGAGAAGCAAACATTGAAGAGAGAAGTAGAGAAAATAATTATCTCCAGAGAAGAGAAGAGGAAAAAAAGGAGTGGAGAGAGTAATACCAATTCCAAAGAAGTCAAAATGAAAAAAAGCAACTTCAGAAGGAATTATCGTCAAACAGGTTTAGGAAATATTAGAAGCGGCCATAGCATAGCATAAAGGATCAAGCAAAAGATGAGTTCAAAAAATTTCATATATCAATAAATTATAAAAAAAATTTCAAAAAAAAGTACAATCCTTCTAGTCACAGACATTGCACAAATAAGGAAACTGCAGAACTTGTTTTCATAGTGTCATTTTTTGAAATATTCAAGTAGAAACTCATAACAAAATAAGCCAATGAGCAGTAGTTTTTATAAAGCTAGACAGAACAGAAAACACAAATAGGCTGATCAGAACCATAACAGTCTAAAAAATAAAAACATCACCACTGACATAAGTGAAAGCCTAAGCGAATAAAGTAGAAGGCAACAAATCTGGGTTAAAAAAAAAAAGGAAAAGAGAACTTATAGAAAATGCATATAAGGATATTGAATCCAGTAAAAATAAAAAAGAATATATCCTGCATGCATAAAGAAATATTTTAGACTTTGGTAATAGATTAGATTCCGCAATAACATATCAGGACCTATTAATTATTTTTTTATGGATAATAATACATATAATTATATCACTGTAGAAAATTATGGATGCAATTAAAGTGTATTTTTTTTAACATAGTATCTTACATAATGCTAATTAATTTATGATTTTGACAATCTTTTTTGAAACTAAAAGCAAAGTGCAAATAATAAAATAGAATAACTCTGACTTAGAACTCAACTTTTAAGATGATATAGCTTTGTCTTTTCAAGAAGTTTATGGATTTTCCAATAAAAGGAAAAAAAACAAGTAAAAGACATGAAAAAACATAAACTCACACAATACTAAGAATTAAAAATCAAGTTTGAATATAATTATTGGTATATTTAGAAGTGACGCTTAAACCTTGGAAAATTGATTATTGAAGTTTATGATCGAGATAGAAGATCAAGAGAATTATATAGTAGCAGTGAATGTTTTTCAGTAACTAATTCATAGATCAAATGTGTACACTTTGGCATTTTAACAATTTAAGCTCTTGGAATATTATAAGCAAGGCCATCTAACTTGATGGCATAAAAAAATTTTGAAACTGAGGAAAACAAATTTTCATAAAAGAGTCTAAAAACTTCAAAGACCTAGCATCTGTAGATGATAATACAGATTTGGTTTGGATTCATCACTTCCTCAAAATAACTGAACAAGAAAGCAAATGCAGTAGAAACAGGAATATCACTTCCTCAGAAGGCAGAGACATAACAATAAAATGTTACATTATAAATATAGAATGCCATTAGAAGATGAAGTCCCCAACAAAACTATATCAAAAAAGAAAAAAAAAACTTTAAAATATAAGTCAGCCAATACCATCCAGAACAGATTATTCTGAAACATTATTTATTGGTACCTTTAAAGATAATATTATTAGTAAACCGTGCCTATAGCAAGAAGAATGTTTTAATAATGTGAGACTGTTACCATGCACTCCCTTCATGCTCTGTTTTATTTTCCAATGATCTGAGAACACAGTATACAAATAAGAAGAAGAGGTTAAAGCATTACTTCATGCTTTAAGAGGATTTATTTTTGGGAGCAATTGATAACAGAAAAAAAAAAAGAAGATATTCAACATTTTAGACAAAAAATACACATCAAAAACTTCAGACTACTTTGTCATTATAAGAAAATATCACTTTAGACAAATAAGAAAAGAAACAGTGATGGCAGTTTTGAAACATAACATAAACTATAGGTTTTGAAACAGATACGAAAGTTCTCATTTACCTCAATAGAGAAGAAGAAGAGTGCAATATGAACCGAGCGACAAAATGGGTCATATATAATAGAACCATAAATACACTTTGAGGAATGGAGAAAAACAGTTTAAAAACATCTTCAGAGAACACTTAGTCAATAATAGTGAATAAGAAAGAGTTCGAAATAGTATCATAATATGCAGACAGTATCATAACATGGAGACGATATACAACATTTACACAGCAGAAAAATAGAGCAAGTATACATAAGAACAACTAAATCAGAATAAATCAAAACAGAGAGGTAAGCTATCAAAAGCATGGAAGGACAGAACTAAAATAAAAGAAACAACTAAATCAGAAGAACTTTCAATTTACCTCACGAAAGAAGAGGAAGATAGGAAGTAGAGGAGGAGAAATTGCATACTCAAGCACATAAGAACAGAGGTTTAGAATGGTCAATAGATAAGAGATCTGAAGAAATTGTTAAATCAACAAATAATAAAAAATGGAAGGGAAAACTAAATCGCAATCAATTTGAAATTCAAATCTGAGGTTGAAGTTAATCGGCACACAAAAGAAGTATATATATATATATAACACCAATTCAATTTTAACTATTATATACTTACTTTAAACTGTAAATATATAACGATATATACATAAATAAATATATAATATCATAAAATATAATTAATTATATTTTTATTATAAAATAATAATTAAATAAAAATTATATAAGTAAATAAATATGAACGATCATAAAATACAATTAATTTAATTACAAGTAATTATATTTTTATTTTAAATAATTTGATTAAGTTAATATAATTCAACTTTTAAATAAATATGAATTGATATAATTTATATATCCATTTATATTTATATATCTTTTTATGTCATTTTAATTTTTTTAAATTAATTCAAGAATTAATTTTGCCAAACACTTATTATACAAATTATTGGTTATAAGTTATTGATTACTAACTAATTTATCTGCTATATCAATTAACTTATATATTACCTAATTATATGAAATAGACCCTAAATATTTAGCTACACATGTATCTAATTATATGAAATAAAGACTAAATATTTAGTTACACTATGTATAATCTGTGTACTGCAATTCTTACCGAAGGAAAAAAAAATAAAAAAAGGAACCTAGCACGAGTGGTTCTACAATGACGTCATATTCCTCCATTATTCTTTATACGTCACCAAACCAACATCTTCAAATAAGATCTCCCAAAAGTTATATTTATAAAGCATAATTAATTATACTTACTCACACATAAAGATATGATTCTAAAAGATATAAAAAGGAAAATCATATTTAACTTTAATATTAAATTAAGTTAATTTTGTTAAAACTTATAAAACATTTTTAAGCATTTTTTTAAAAAAAAAAATATAAAATGACAACAATATTAATTTCTGTCTTATTTAATTAAATATTAATTTAGATTATATGGAAGCATTGTATTAAATAAAATGTAGCATTAGTAAAAGTAATTATAATAACAATCCCACCATATATTTATTGTAATAAGGTACTATTTTTTTTCAATTATTATAATGTCAACAAGATGCTAAAACTTATTTTTTATTGTACCCGTAAAAATATATTCTATATAAATTTATTAATTTGCCATAATTATTTAATTCCATCGTTTTCACTTTCCATTTTTTTATTTCACATTTAAGATATTCACACTAGCTAGGTCTAATTTTAAATCTTTTAAAAGTTATTATAATTACAGATTTACTTCACCTCTGACTAAATTCTACTATGTTCTCTCCTTAATTAAGATTTTAATATATTTTTGATTACTCTTTCTCATTAATAACTCTACTTCAAAAGTATAATTTATCCGTATTAATTTATTTTGTCTAACACTAGAATTTACGGACATTATTTCACACATGCCAATTATGAAGATTCCACATAACTTATTGTAAGAAGAAAGTCCTACTGACAATTTCACCTTTTTCCGACTTTGTGATGAAGCTCTTCTTATACCATGAAATATTGAAAGACAATTTCAAACGGATTCTTAAACTTGATCGTCAATGAATTATTAATCATGACTCTTATACTTTATATTTGATAAATTATTAATAGTAACTCTTAGATTTTTTAGTTTATGAATTGTTAATGGTGACTTCTAGACTCTATTTGAAGATTCAAAGAGATACATAAAAATTACAAAATTACTATGTCTAATCCAAAATTCATATTACGACTACTCGTAAATGAATTTTTAAGTTGAAGAATATCTTTTTCGATAAAAAGTTATGAATTGGCATAAATATTCTAATTATTACACATTGATGCGTGTTTAGGATTTGAGTTCTTTAAAATATTTTTAATTATTGATTGATAGTTATGTAAGTTGAGGGTGCAAACGAGTTAAATTATTCATAAGTAGTTCAGGATTGATTTGCAAATGACTCAATTCAAGTTCAACTTTAACAAAATTAACCTTAAATGAGTTAAGCTTAATTAATATAAAAGTCAAGTTTGAGGTTCATGTTATTCAATTCAAATTGTTTATGAGCCTAAATAAGTCTAATGATAAAAAAATATTTTTGTTTTTATTCTATATGTAAATAACACAATATATAAAAAGTTTAATCTCATTAATAATTGTTGATGTTGCATGAAAAAGTATGATATTTTGATTGAAGTGATTAGTTTTTTGGTATATATTACTTTTTATTAAATATAATTATTAGCATTATGTGATAATTGTGAAAATATTTTTACTAAATTTGATGGTTATAGAAAACTCTATATTGGTAAGTGAAATAAGATAAAAAAATTCTCATGTTTAATTGATTTGTGTAGAAAAATAAAATTTTATATGGTCAAACTGAGATATAATGACAAACCATTAAAATCAAGTTGTAAAAACTTGACTAGGTTCATTTTCATTAAAACCTAAACTGTGTAGAAATGATTTTAACAGTACTTTATAATTTCAGGGATAAAATTAATAATTTTATGATTAGATAAATTGAAATTTCATAGAGACAAAATTAATATAAAATCACCTAAAAGATGTTAGTATTAATTCTGATTCTCTATTGAATAAGTCAAGTCAGTTTGTTAGGTTGTTAGTCATGCTTCCTATTCTTTTGCTTCAAGTCTTTAGTGGCTTAATTTTAGGAGATTAGTTGCATTCTGTTAATTATAAATAGAATAGCTCTTATCCGTCCTTGTATCAGTTTTAGTTCTTTTCAGCTTAACAAAAGTCTTCTTCTTATTTAGATATTAGTCTTCTGAAAAGGTTATTCTTATCTTTCTCTGTAACTAACATTGGCATCAGAGCTAGAAGTTATGAATAGCTCGGTCTAGGTCTCAGTTCCTGTTTTAGATGGTAAAAATTACATTCGGTGGAATGCTTAAATGAAAGTCCTTTTTGACTACCATGAGTTGCTAGACGTTGTGGAAAATGGTGTTGCTGACCTTGAAGAAAAAGCTAGTGATGCACAGAGGACTTCTCACTGTGAAAACAAGAAGAAGGATAAGAAGGCCTTGTATCTGATCCATCAAGGCGTGAATGATGAGGTCTTTGAAAAGATAGCAGCAGCAACTACGTCCGAAGAGGCTTGGAATATTTTGATGACAACATACCAAGGTGCTGAAAAGGTTAGGAAGGTGAGACTTCAAACTCTGAGGCATCAGTATGAAACTCTACAAATGGAGGCTTCTGAAACAGTTGCAACTTACATCAGCCGAGTGCTTGCCATCTCAAATCAAATGAAAATATATGGAGAGGAATGCAAAGAGCAGGCCAATGTTGAAAAGATTTTGTGGTCGCTTACACCCAAGTTTAATCATGTGGTGGTGGCGATTGAAGAAGCCCACGATCTTGCTGTAATGACAGTTGAAGAATTATCTAGCAGTCTGCAAGCTCGTGAGGAACGTATGAATGAGAAGCAATCTGAGAAGCCAATTGCACAAGCTCTTCAGGCACAGATCATTGATAGAAGCGAACAAAATGGTGAAATAAGAAGGAAGGCCGGAAGTTCACATGGAAGAGGAAGAGGACGAGGTAGCTGCTGCCCCAACAGAAGAACCAACCAAAATAATGACCAAGAAAAATCAAACTCTAGCCAACAACAGCATACAAGAGGTAGAGGACGTGGACATGGTCGAGGAAAGTATGACAAATCTTCTATTGAGTGTTATTCATGCCACAAATTTGGCCATTATTCAAGTGAATGTAGAAACAAGCAACATGCTCAGCAAGCTCACTGTGTACAAGGAAATGACGATGAAGATGGAGGGCATACTCTCTTGATGGTCACTGCAGTGAGTGAAACACCAAACTATCACACTTGGTTCATTGATACCGGGTGTACTAACCACATGTACGACAAAAGGGAATTATTTGCTGATCTTGATGAATCATTCCACACTAAAGTCAAATTTGCTGACGACAGTGCTATACCAGTAATGGGAAAAGGACAAATTCTTATCAACTTGAAGAATGGAGATCATCAATATATCTCTGATGTCTTCTACGTCCCAGGTATGAAGACTAACTTGTTAAGTGTTGGTTAGCGGCTAGAAAAAGGGTATACCATGAATCTTCATGATCGAAAACTCTCCATTTTTTATAAAGACGGTACATTTATTATTAAGGCACCTATGACTAGAGATCGTATGTTCCAAGTTGATATTTCTAGCGGTGTTTATCATTGTCTTAATGCAATTATGAAAGATGAGTCCTGGTTGTGGCACTTGTGGTTTGGACATTTGAATTTTCACAGCTTAAAATTGCTCGCTTAATAAAATATGGTTAAAGGTTTGCCTACTTTACACCATCCTACACAGCTGTGTGAAGCTTGCATGCTTGGGAAGCATCATAGAAAACCTTTTGCAGCAAATCAACAAAAACGATCATCCCAACCACTTGAGATTGTCCATTCTGATGTATGCGGCCCCATGAACACCATATCAAATGGTAACAACAGGTATTTCTTGACCTTTATTGATGATTTCACCTGAAAAATTTAGGTATACTTCTTACAAAGGAATTTTGAAGTCTTTAACTATTTCAAGAAATTCAAAATGCATGTTGAAAAATAGAGTGGTAGATTTATTAAAATCTTACGTATTGATGGTGGAGGCGAATATACCTCCAATGAGTTTAACAAATATTATGAAGAACAAGGGATAAAGCATGAAGTCACCTGTCTATACACTCCACAACATAATGGAGTTACTGAACAAAAAAATAGAACAGTAATGGACATGGCTAGAAGCTTGTTAAAAACCAAGGAAGTGCCAAATTCCTTTTGGGGAGAAGCTGTTTCATGCTCAGTCTACCTCCTAAATAGATCTCCAACTAAAAACATTCAAAATTTCACCCTTGCAGAAGCTTGGAGTTGTGTCAAGCAAACTATAAAACATCTTAAGGTGTTTGATGCTATAGCCTATGCTCATATTCCAGCAGAGACAAGGGGAAAGCTAGATGATCGAGCTGAAAAGATGATCTTCATAGGCTACAAAAATGGAGGGTACAAGCTGTTTAATCTTATGACAAAGAAAGTGATTGTCAGGTGAGACATTACTTTTGTTGAAGAAGAAGCTTGGAATTAGGACTTAGATAACCATAAAGAGTCTCAGCTACATGTAATCTCTATTCTCCTTGAAGAAGCAAAGGTTCCCATCACAAATGGGGAAGACTCAGGTTCTGCCCAAAGTTCTTCTTTGCCATAAGCTCTTGTTGAATCTTTAAGGCCGAGATGACAACATCAGCCACCGATCCATTTGCAAGATTATGAGGTAACTCGTGATGATGAAATTGATCATGATGGAGGATTGGTACACTTTGCTTTTTTTGCAGATCTTGAGCCAATAAAATTGGAGGAGGCAATTCAAGACCCTAAATGGGTGTGTGCAATGAACAAGGAGATTAATGCAATTGAAAGGAACAATACATGGGTACTTATTGATCTCCACAAGGTCATAAGGCTATTAATGTCAAATGGGTCTTCAAAACAAAGTTGAAACCAAATGGTGAGGTTGAAAGACACAAGGTTCGATTGGTGGTGAAAGGATTTAAGCAAAGACCTAGCTATGATTATCAAGAGGTATTTTCAGTAGTTGCTTGAATGGAAACTATTAGGCTTATAATTGCCTTGGCTGCACAGAATCAATGGAAGATTTATTAAATGGATGTGAAGTTAGCCTTTTTAAATGGACCACTTGAGGAAGAGGTGTTTGTCAAACAACCTCCAGGATTCATCAAGCAAGGAAGTGAAGATAAGGTGTACAAACTGAAGAAAGCCTTGTATGGTCTCAAGCAAGCACCAAGGGCTTGGAATAGGCTAATTGATTCTTTTTTTCTTGAGACTGGCTTCAACAAATGTCAATATGAGTATTCTTTATACATGAAGCGTAATGATTTTGGTGGTATGTTGTTAGTGTGTCTATATGTTGATGATTTGATTTTTACAGGCAATAATCCAAAAATGATTGAAGATTTCAAGAAGTCCATCTTTCAGGAGTTTGAAATGATAGATCTTGGACTAATGTCATATTGCCTTGGCATAGAAGTAAGTCAAAGCAATAATGGAATTTTTATCTCTAAAAAAAATATCTTGTAGAAATTCTAAAGAAATTCCATATGCAAGATTGTAATCCTGTGAGAACTCCTATGGAGGTTGGTACAAAATTGTCAAAGAATGGAGAAGGAACCCCTATTGATTCAACCTATTTTAAGCAAATCGTGGGAAGTTTGAGGTATGTCACATGTACAAGGCCTGATATTTCATATGGTGTTAGTTTGATTAGTAGATTTTTGGAGTCTCCTCGTCAATCTCATATGCTTAATCATTGATACTTTTAAATTATTTTTCATTCATAATTTTACAAGAATTTTACATATAGCATAGATACTTATTATTTTCCTCAATTTGACACGTATGTGAATAGCAAATTGAAATTTTTACTATTGCCACTTTTTGACAATTAGGTCAAATTTAAGAAAATATAAAGTATGTGCATTTTATGTGTCTTAGAGATTATTTTGGGTAAATTAATTTTGATAATGATTATCAAATTAGATCACATTTGGGGACATAGAAACCATATTCATTTCACGTGTATCTTCTGATAAATTTTGATATGCACTGGCATTTTTTATAAATGGTTCTTCAGCTCAACACCGTGGTACAACATTTTTATATTTGTTATTCAGCTGCAAGTAGATGTCCTTTAACTGCACTTCCACGATTCATCACCTTCGAGACACACCTAATCAATACGTGGATTTTTGTGTTTGTTGTATTCATCTATTGCATTGCACTTGCTTACTTTGTTAAAAATTGGCTTACTGGTTCTAGATGCTGCAATAATATGTATGTTAAAGTTGGCTCTATTTCTAGATTGTTGGCTTCTGCAGCGCTGATATCAGTCCTAATTCCATCTTCTTTCCACATGGTTATATGGAATTTGTATAATTATATGGTCCTGGACCGGGATTTTGAATGTGGCACAAGACTTTGATTGTTTTCGCAAAGAAATCTTTTTGATAAAATATAATTATAAAATATTGGGATGACAAAAAAGTGTTTTATTTGTTTAATTTTAAGTATAAAGATTTTAAGTGAAAGTAACTTCATCTATTTCTATTTCAAAAGAAATTTATTTTCCTCACTATCATACCAACACATTTTTTTAAACTATGATATAAATAACATGTCATTCTTTTATTAATATATATATATAAATAATATTTTTTAAAAGTTTGGGATTTAAGATTTTTCTAAGGATGTAATTTTGTATGTAACATTTTGAAGTAAATTATTGGAACCAATGAATAAGAGGGGAGCAACTACTATGTGCATGTAATGTAGATCTAGTATTGTTGGGAAAAATATACTCTCCAAAATACATAATTATTGAGTAATTAAATTAATCAAAGTAGTGTAATAAATCACACCAAACATTTAGCATGAAAAATACCAAATTCTTAGGGAAAAATTATAGATGAAAAAAAAATTTACTATATTATCAAAGATTATAAAATAATGTGTATGAAAATTTTCAACCATAATCTTATAGAATTTTAGTTACTATCCTTACATTTCTCACAAATCTCTATGAAAGTCTTTACATAATTATATAGACACTCACTTCACATCTTTCTTATGATTTAAATCTTTAGTCAATATAAATATTTATATTTACAATTAGTTATTTGACAATGAATCTTAATCATATTTTAACACAAACAATCTAATTTAATAGAAAAAAAATTCATAACAGAAAGTAATTAATAATTCATAACAACTTAAATTTTAGTAAAACCTAACCGCTATTAGCAATTTTCTAAAGGGAGGAAATCGCATGAGTTGAAAATAGTTTTATGATATTCCCATAGTTGTAACCAATTCAGGTCAAGTATCTATTATGATCTAAGCGAACTCCACGTTGGAGAATTTCAGTTTCACAAATGTATTAGTTTAGTTTGTTTGTATACGTACGTTGTCAGTGAGTTCTTGGTCCATCTCTTCCGCATCGATGCTTCTTTTTGCTGCTTTTGTAATATTGAATAAGTTAAGATTATGATCTTTATATATTACCAGAAAAATATTCAAAATGTCTGGTTTATTTTTGGGTAAGATGGACCCTCCTAACTTTCAAACTTTGGAATTAAAACCTATGTTTTTTTCGAAGATTTTTCCTTCTCGGCAAAATCTCAATTCATAGTGTAGTAATAAATAAATTTTATGTTATATAGTAATGAGATTAATAAAATAGCACATGATGCATTATGATAATGGAGGAAATAACCTCGCTTTCAAAATAGTAAAAATTGTTTTCACTGCTATATATATATATATATATATATATATATATATATATATATATATATATATATATATATATATATTATATATATATATATTATGAAAAAGATATAAAGAAAGGATTTTTTTTTAAATGAAGGATGTCTTTGGATCAAACCTATTGATCAGGTTTTTTATAAAATTGAATCATGTATTTGAAAGAGCAATTAAAATAGGTTTAAATTATTTGGATCGATGAATATATTTATGTGGTTTAGATCAATATCAAAATTAATTGATTTGGGTCAATGGACCATAATTCATGATTCATGATTTAAAATACTTAGACTAAATTTATCTGTTCATACTTTTTTATAAGATTAGATCATAAATTTGAAAGAGCATTTGAAACTGGCCTAAATGGTTTGGGCTGATGGATCATAATTTATGATTCATGATTTAAAGTTATTAGACCAAATTCATCCATTCATACATTTTTATAAAATCAGATTATATATTTGAAAGTGTGTTTGGAATTGAACTTAAATGATTTGGGCTGATAGACTATTTATTCATGTGGATTAGATTTTTGTGAGTCATGATGATTGGGCCAATGTCCAAAAAGGATGCACTAAACCATGTTTAATAAAAATCATAGCTACTTCAATAAACTCAATCCATTAAGCCGTGGCAAATCCAACACAATACATTAAATAAAAAGGAAATGATTGAAATCCCTGAATTAGTCACATAAACAAGCTAAATCCTTCATTGCCTTTTCTTAGAGGTTAGAAGCTTGAGTAAGGCCTTAAACCTAGTTGGACAGTTTTTTTTATATAAAAAATTCTGCCCTTTTGAAATTATCCTAAAAAAATTGTATATATAATTGATAAAAGTTAAAATATTTTCTTTAAAACATTTGATAAATTATATTTTAACATCTCTAAAGTTTTTCTCTAATTTTATCCTTGCATGTCATAAGTTATATGCCTTGTATTACACAATTAATATTAATCATAAATAATTAATAATTAATAATTAATAATGTCATTCAATGGCTTGGAAGTATACAATATGTAAAATGATATATAATGGAAGCTTTGTTGTTCTAGCACATTCTGTGTTTTTTATCATATCTTCAAAGAAAGGAATAATGTATAGTTAGCTATAGTTCTTAATTTTCTTTTTTATCATCTTACATAATTGAAAACTTGATAAAATTAAAAAAAATACATGACATACAAAACTGAATTTTTTAAGAGTTTTAATTTGATACATTATCAATATAAAAAGTTTTACATTATTAATAAATAAAAAGATAATATTTCATTAACAAATCAACATTTACTAAAAAGTTTTACCGACAGAAAAAATTATAATAATTTTTTCAATAATATAATAATGCATGAATGGATAATAGTATAAAATTAGTTTACATTAATAATAAATCAAATTTTAAATTCATTTTTTAAACCGCAAGATCATATTGCCCAATTAATTCTTATCATATTTTGTAGCATGGTATTCCAAGTTATCTCTAAGTGAACAATATAGTAGTATTATAAAAACTGATATTATTAGTGCCAAATAATATTATAATTAAAAAATTATATATATTATATAAAATTTTATCAATAAATGAAATACCTATTTTTAAAATATAAGTCTTAATCTATATAAAATAATAAATTTAACAAATCAAATTACCATAAAATTAATAAAAATTATCAAATAAAAAATCAAATTTTTTATTAGTTTAGCAATAATTTTTAAAAAAAATATATTTGTGGATTAGGCTTTTAAGAGTGTTGACCCAATTTTATTAAAAAAATGAAAAGAATTAAAAAAAAGACCAAAATGATTTTTAATAACCAGATCGATTTTTTACTTTAATATGATTTTTGCCAGTATTGTCCTGTTCATAGAGGTTTGATCATCATAGCAATTTTAAAGGTCGATTAGAATTGTTTTAGGTGTTGATCGACGGACCAAATGGCTAGTTAGCTCCGGTTTTACAAACATTGTCATATAACCTTTAACTTTTAAATGAGTTTTAAGTAATTTCTTCAACATGGGGCAAATATAATTATTTGGATTGAATTGATTTAATTTTTAAAATGTATTTTGCTCTCACCCAGACCATATTTATTTAGTTTGATTTGACTCTAGATTGATTTGATTCTTGACTGTGGCAGAGGGAAAATTTTTAAATTAGAGAGTAAAAAATATAATATCATAAAATTTAATTTAGGGGGTCAATGTAAATTTTAATAATATATATTATACTAAAGAATCGGAGGCAATAGCCCCCGTCTCTGGTTCTCAATGTGGCTTTGTGACTTTGATTGTTTTTGCAAAGAAATCTTTTTGGTAAAATATAGTTATAAAATGTTAAGATAAGAATAAAGTGTTTTATTTGTTTAATTTTAAGTATGAAAATTTTAAGTGAAAGTAACTTCCTCTTTATATTTCAAAAGGAATTTATTTTCCCCACTATCATACTGATTTTTTAAACTATAATAGAAATAACATATCATTCTTTTATTAATATATATATATATATATATATATATAATTTTTAAGAGTTTAAGATTTAAGATTTTTTCAAGGATGTAATTTTGTATGTAACATTTTGAGGTAAATTATTAGAACCAATGAATAAGAGGAGAGCAACTACTATGTGCATGTAATGTAGATCTGGTATTGTTGGGAAAAATATACTCTCCAAAAGCACAAGTATCGAGTAATTAAATTAATCAAAGTAGTATAATAAATCACACCAAGCATCTAGCAAGAAAAATACTAAACTCTCAAGGAAAAATCATAAATGATAAAAATTTTTGTTATATTATCAAAGATTATAAAATAATATATATGAAAAATCTCAACCATAATCTTACAAAATTTTAGTTACCATTCTTACATCTCTCACAAACCTCTATGAAAGTTTTTATATAATTATATAGACATTCACTTCACATCTTTCTTATACTTTAAATCCTTAGTTAATATAAATATTTATATTTAAAATTAATTATTTGACAATGAATCTTAATCATATTTTAACACAAAAGATCTAATTTAATAGAAAGAAAATTCATAACAAAAAGTAATCAATAATTAATAACAATTTAAATTTTAGTAAAACCTAACCGCTATTAACAAGTTTCTAAAGACGGGAAATCGCATGAGTTGAAAATAGTTTTATGATATTCCCATTGTTGTAACCAATTCAGGTCAAGTATCTATTATGATCTGAGCGAACTCCACGTTGGAGTATTTCAGTTTCACAAATGTATTAGTTTAGTTTGTTTGTATACGTACGTTGTCAGTGAGTTCTTGGTCCATCTCTTCCGCATCGATGCTTCTTTTTGCTGCTTTTGTAATATTGAATAAGTTAAGATTATGATCTTTATATATTACCAGAAAAATATTCAAAATGTCTGGTTTATTTTTGGGTAAGATGGATCCTCCTAACTTTCAAACTACGAATATTTATCCTTGTTGGCAAAATTTCATTTCATAGTGCGGTAATAAATAATTTTTATGTTATATAGTAATTTGATTAATAAAATAGCACACAATGCATTATGATAATGGAGGGAATAACCTCGCTTTCAAGATAGTAAAAATTATTTTCAGTACATTATATATATATATATTGTTATGAAAAAGATATACAAAAATAAGATTTTTTTTAAATGAAAGATGTTTTTGGGTCAAACCTATTGATCTAGATTTCTGTAAAATTGGATCATCCATTTGAAAGAACAATTAAAATGGGCCTAAATTATTTGGGTCCATGAATCATATTTATGTAATTTATATCAATACCAAATTTATTGGTTTGGATCGATGGATCATAATTCATGATTCATGATCTAAAATTATTAGACCAAACTTATCTATTTATACTTTTTTATAAGTTCGGATCATGGATTTGGAAGAGCGTTTGAAATTGGCCTAAATGGTTTGGGCTGATAGATCATACTTCATGATTCATGATTTAAAGTTTTTAGACCAAATTCATCCATTCATACTTTTTTTATAAAATCAAATCATAAATTTAAAAGAGTGTTTGGAATTGACCTTAAATGATTTGAGGTCATAGACTATTATTCATATGAATTAGACTTTTGTGAGTCATTGGGCCAATGTCCAAAAAGGATGAACTAAACCATGTTTAATAAAAATCATATCTACTTTGATAAGCTCAATCCATTAAGTCATGGCAAATCCAACACAATACATCAAATAAAAAAGAAATGATAGAAATCCCACATGAACAAGCTAAATCCTTCATTGCTTTTTCTTAGAGGTTAGAAGCTTGGGAAGGGACTTAACATAGTTGGACAATTTTTTTTATATATAAAAAATTCTGCCATTTTGAAATTATCCTCAGAAAATTGTATATATAATTGATAAAAGTTAAAATAGTTTCTTTAAAACCTTTGATAAATTATATTTTAACATCTCTAAAGTTTTTCTTGCATGTCATAAGTTATATGCCTTGCATTACACAATTAATATTAATCATAAATAATTATTAATTTCATTCAATGGCTTGAACAGCTTGAACATATATGTAAAATGGTGTATAATGGAAGCTCTACTGTTCTAGCACATTATATGTTTTTTTATCATATCTTCAAAGAAAGGAATAATGTATAGTTTGCTATAGTTCTTAATTTTCTTTTTGATCATCTTACATAATTGAAAATTCGATAATATAAAAAAATACATGACATACAAAACTGAATTTTTTAAGAGTTTTAATTTAATCTATTATTAGTATAAAAAGTTTTACATTATTAATGAATAAAAAGATAATATTCCATTAACAAATCAATATTTACTAAAAATTTTTACTGAGTGAAAAAGAGTTGTAATAATTTTTTTTAATAATATGGTAATACATGAATGGATAATAGTATAAAATTAGTTTAAATTAATAATAAATCAAATTTTAAATCCATTTTTTAAACTAAAAGATCGTATTGCCAAATTAATTCTTATCATATTTTGTAACATGGTATTCCAAGTTATCTCTAGGTGAACACTATAGTAAAACTATGAAAACTAATATTATTAATGCCGGATAATATTATAATTGAGAAATTATATATATTATATAAAATTTTATTAGTAAATGAAATACCTATTTTTAAAATATAAGTCTTAATCTATATAAAATAATAAATTTTGACAAATCAAATTATCATAAAATTAATAAAAATTATTAAATAAAAAATGAAATAATTTGTTAGTTAAGTGATAATTTTTTTAAAATATATTTGTGGATTCGGCTTTTAAAAGTGATGACTCAATTTTATGAAAAAATGAAAAGAACTAAAAAAAAGACCACAATGATTTCCAGGAACCAGATCCATTTTTTACTTTAATATGATTTTTGCCAGCATTGTCCTATTCACGTAGGTCTGCTCATCATAACAGTTTTAAAGGTTGATTCGAATTGTTTTAGGTGCTGATCAACGGACCAATTGCCTAGTTCGATCCGTTTTTACAAACATTGCTATATAACCTTTAATTTTTAAATGAGTTTTAAGTAATTTCTTCAACATGCAGCAAATAGAATTATTTGGATTGAATTGATTTGATTTTTAAAATGTATTTTGTTCTCACCCAGATCATATTTGTTTAGTTTGATTTGATTCTAGATATATTTTGAAGGTACCAGAATTAAGAACATGCAAATAAATAAAGCAATAACCACTATAATTTGTAAACAGTGTGAAAAGTTTTATGCTATTGGAAAAAATATCTCCCTCCAAACACACAAGTATCAAATAATTAAATTAATTATAATATTATAATAAATCACACCTATAATTTAAAGTGTAAAATCCAAAAGTCTAAAGAAAAAAATTATGAATGAAAAGAGATTGACTATATTATAAAAAATTATAAGATAATGCATGAAAAAATTTTCAATCATAACCTCACAATTTATTAGCCACTATAAACACTTACTTCACATTTTTCTCATACTTCAAATATTTAATCAGTATAAATATTTATATCCAAAAATACTTTTTTGACAAAAAATTTTATTCCAACTTTAATACAAAATTTTAATTTTAACTTAAATACAAAGACAACTTATAATAAGAAATAATTAATAATTGATAACAATTAGTATTTGAATCAATCCTAACACATACTTCATAAAATATAAATTATATTATATTACTCATTAAAGTCCCACGATGCATCAAAAAATATTTTCAAATGACACTCAAACACTACTATGATTCTCCTTGTGCGGGAGTAACATTAATATCTTGTTTGCATGTTTAACCAACATCCTCAATGATATATTGGTACCTGACATTCCCTTCAGAATTCATTTCATTAACCTAAGTCCTAATTCAAAATGCGGTCCATGTGTTTAAGTAATCTGTCACTTTTGCCATTAAAAAATAAATAAATAATGTAAAATTTGGAAAGAATTAGAAATAGAAATTTGTTTTATTAAATAATGAATCACAATAAAATAAACTAAAAGCCCATAATAGAAAATTATATTTCTATTTCGAAGAACTTTGATAAAAGAAAGCAGGATCTAAATCCATAAAGATGGATTTATAATGCAAGTAATACAATTCTGTGAAATTCTTGTCATAAACTTGCTTCCGCCATTAGATGATTGGGTTAAACAACGATCCCCACCACACATATCATGGGCTGTACTGTTAAGACTTAAGTTTTTTTTTTGGTCATCCTACTGTTAAGATCTTTACAAAATAAATATTGAAATATCCAACTCTTATCCGATCTCGGCTGGGAAAAACCCAATTCAATCTCCAGGATGGATGTTGTTATAGGTCAAGCGTAGGGGTGCAAATGGATCAAGTAACGTATCATGGGGCTTATGACCTGATCTAATTTAGATATAATTTGACTCGACCTATTTAGTTAAATGAATCAGGTTAAGGTTAATATAAAAACTTCTTTAATTAAATAAATCAGACCTTTTTTATTTTAAGTATAATCTATAGGCCTATTGAGTCGGCCTACTTAATATTTTTTATTTAAATTTATTTACTATAAAGATAATGACAAATAGATTTTTTTTAAGCCTATTATATAGATTAAATATTTTGAATATTTGTTGTATAATTTATGGTAAACTAATTTATTTTTATTTTTAACCTTTGATATTATGACAACTTGATGTTATTTTACTTTTAATTAAATATTGAATATTTAAATTAGTAATTTTATGTTATGAGTTATGGATTTATTTCTTTGTTAATTAGTTTTTATATAAAATTTTATATTAATTTTAGTATTATTAGGAGTATCTTAAGAATATATTGATATAAGTTTATATAAGTTATTGACTTATTTAAAACTTTTTACATCTTAAGTTGTTAGTCTATTTAAAAGTTTATATTTAAAAATAAACTGTTAAATAGACTATCAAGTTAGGCTGGACTTTTAAAACAGGTTAGACTCGTACTTGAAATAAAGCTTTATACAGGCTAATAAGTTAGGATCGGATTAATACTTTGCAATACAGGCCTGGTATATTTAAGGCAAAGCCTAACTTAACCTTACTGATTTGTACCCCTAGCCAAGTGTAACCTAAAAGAAAAATCGAAAATATTGATAATAAGGCTTGGCCTAGTGGCAATAGAAACATATGTTACTCTTTTCAAAGAAAAACATTTAGATGCTTGCTAAAACATTATTTCTAAAATTAAAACTAAAAACATAAAATTCTCTCTTTAATATTTTATTAAAAAAACTTAAAACATAAAATATTACAAAAATAGAGGAGGGTTCTTCGGTTCTAGGGCTGTCCAAAGTATTATAATTCATATTTAACCGACTGAACCATTATTTAAATACGTGGTTTAACACAGTTTAATAAACTCATTGATTTAAAACGGGCTAAATTTAAAAAAAAAAAAACGGTTTGCTCTAATTTAATCCGGTCTCAAATTTGTTTGTCAAATAAACTCAACATCGACTGAAGTAACATTATCTAACCAAACTGCTTAGAGTTAAAGTACATTGTCAATCAAATGCTTTTTGTATATCATCCACGTTAATAAATAAATCGAGTTAAGTTAAATACTTATATTTTTAAGATTAAATTTATTAAAAATAAATGAATTTAAATTCAAGCTGAATATTATTATATTTGAATAATTCGAATTTAAACATAAATTTAAATAAATTTGTACAAATTATTCTATTAATATGTTTTTAAATTTTAATTTTTAATCAAACTTAAAATATTCAAATATTTATTCGAGTTTATACCATGTCATCTAAATAGTTTATTATTTCGCATAAGTTTGAAATTTTAAATTTTATAAATAAATCAAATATTATTTTTATATTATTTTATTTATTAGTAAAATTTTTTGTAACTATCAAATCTATTAAAAATATTAATATAATTATCACATAATAATAACAATTATATTTAGCAAAAAGTGATATATACTAAAAACTAATTACTTTGACTAAAATGATACTTCTTAATATCACATCAACAATTAGTAATGTAATGTGATTGAATTTTTTATCCATTATATTATTTATATATAGCTTAAAAATAAAAATATATTTTCATTATCAGGCTTGTAAATAGTTTGAACCAATTAGTATGATGCTTAAGTTTGATTCGAGTTAAACTTAATTAATTTGAAATCTTATTTTTTTATAAATAAATCAAATACAATATTTTTTATTTTATTTTACTTACCGATATAAATTTTTTATAATTATCAAATCTTTTTGTGTGTGTGTAAAAAGAACCATAAAAACAATAATTACTTTTTATTTTCTATTAAAGAAAAGTTAGAGTAAAAATCATAAAAATAGATTAAGGGTCCATTTGGATGGGGGTAAAATAAATTTTTGAAATTCATTTTTCAACTTTCCCTTATTTGAATATTCAAAAAATCTGTTTAACAGGAAAATAAATTCTGGTTCATCAGTTATATTATTTTTTGGAAAATCAACTTCCCATTTTGAAAAATGGAATTCATTTTCTTTATTACTTAATACATTCATACCTAAGCTCAAGCCTTCATTTTCCATTTTCTCACCTTGTTATGCAATCGTGATCATGAGCAGAATTTATTTTTATTTATTAAATATTTTCATAATGAATGCTTTATTTCTATTTTTATTTATTAGAGTCCAAGTGCACATTTTCATATAATATTCATTAAAATATTCTCTCTCTCTTCTTCGTGATGGATGCTCTATTATATAATATTTTGCAAGAATTAATTAAATTAACTATGTGAATCTATATATAAGATTTTGTGATATTTTTAATATATATTTTATTATTGAAGATCAATCATCATTGGATTATTGGATACTAAAAATGATAAAAAAAATTTAATTTTTTTTAAAAAAGTATGTAAAATTATAATAATTTTGAAGTAAATAATTTTGATTTACTTTAAACAGAATTAATTTTTCTTTGTGTACCAAATACCAAAAAATGCTTTTTCTTTATGCACCAAACAACAAAAAATCAATTCATTTTTCAAAAATTTGTTTTCTTAGAAAAGCATTTTTTAAAAATTTTATTTTCCCTTAAATCAAACGACCCTAATATATACATTTTCGGTTTTCCCTCAAATTTTAATTTTATCCCTCTTGTTTTCTCTCAATTTTAATTTCATGGCCGCATATTAAAAATAGGGAGGAAGTCAGAGGAAGTGGACAGAAAGGTCCACCTGAGTGAAGTCCGGGCTTGCCGTTTATCAATTGATTCATTTTGTACATTGGTCCATAGGAATCTAGTAATTGCAGATGGGTCTGGAATTTTCAAAAGAAATGAGGCGGGATGCCGAAGCCCGCGGGGAAGAGAGATTAAAGTGGGTCAAAAGAAAGCAACATTTATTGTTGAAAGACATAAAAAAAATATTAAAAATTAAACTAATATTTATAAATATATATATGTATTAAAATAGGTTACAAAATTAAATTTTAAATTTTTTATATTTATTAAATTAAATTTTACAAATTTATTCTATCATCATATATTTAAAAAGAATCCTTAATTTTTATTCAGCATCCAATTTTAAATTTCATTTTTAATACATATGATTTTATTACTAATATTTATTTACATAGTTTACAAAAACACAAAGAAAAAGAGCAAGACTTTTTCGCACAAGCAATTTTTCTAAGAATAGACACCCATAAAAATTAATAGGTGAAATTTTCACATATTGATAAGGTGGTTGAGCTATCATTGCTATACTTGAATAAATATAGTAGATTTTATTAATTTACCTTTTCATATATTCTAATCACAAACTTGCCAATAATATAAATAAAATAAAAATTTTGAATAAATTATTTATAATGTAATAAATTAATAATAAAATATAAATATTTATTATTGTAATTTTAAATATCCATTATATAAAAATTCAAGCTTTATATTTTATATGAAATAAATATAATATTTTACTAAGATACAATTTTTTGTTTAATAACTATAACTATACTTATTTATCATTAGATTTTTTATAAACTTCATTGTTGAAAGTAACTTAATTTTATATTAATGGTATAAAATTTATATAGTTAAATATCGTAATATTTATGATTATTTGTATTATGTAAATATTATTTATAGTACTACAAGTATGTATAATATCATGTTATGAAATATATTAGTAACTAATGAATTAAAATAAGTACAAGTACTTAAGATTGTTTTTTATAGTGAAAATTATAAGATAAAGAATAGGGCAGACCTGGGGCCACTGTTTTTCACTCCAAGCACTCATATATTTACAATATTTATGATACTTTAATGGATTAAAAAAAATAAAAAGCAAACATTAAACTTAATCCATTTATTATTTGAAATCAACGGTAATAAAATTTTCGTAATAAAATTTTCTTCTCTCTTTTCCTGCATATCCACACCTAAAATGCCGAAGCAACATAGAAGCATTTTGCTATCTTATTCCAATCCCAAATTTTTTCTATTTTGTTTCGATTCAAATTCTTCAAGAAAGAAATTACCTCGTGGATTTATTTATCTCTCTCTTTTTTTATCCTTTTTGGTCTTTGAATTTTATTCTTTTTGGAATAAATAGAATTTTTTTTATCTAAGCTTAGTGTTACATTAATAGATATTTTCTTTTTTCTTCTTTCAAATTTTTAAGAAGAATCATCTTTTCAATGACTACTCTATTTTAAAATAAAATTTAAAAAGATAATAAGTCCTTTTTAAAGATATATGATGGTGCGCCCTTGGATATAATTAAACACTTCTCAATTTCATCAATTACTTATTTAGCTTTATTAATTATTTAAAATTTATTTCAATATAAAGGGAAAAAAAAAAGACGGAAAATGGAAAAAGAATAATCGAAAAGAAAATAAAAAAAATTCTCTTTTTCTATTTGGATGTGCAGAAAACAAAGAATAAAAAGGGAGATGAAGATAATTTTCCTCTGCTTATTTCTTTACCGATTTTTTTTTCATTTTTTTTCAAATATTAGTTTAATTTTTAATATTTTTTAATTTTTTTTTGACAATAAATTTTGATTTCTTTTAACTCACTTTCACAGTGCATTTATTTTGTACATTCAACACCAAATCTCTCTTCCTCGCGGGCTTCGGCAACCCACCCCATTTCCTTTGAAAATTCCAGTCCCATTTGCAATTATTAGATTCCTACGGCCCAATGTGCAAAATGAATCAATTGGTAAACGGTTATCCGGTATTTCACTCAGACGTACTCTTTTTGTTCCCTGCCTCTGAATTCCTCACTACTTTTATTATGTGGCCATGAAGCTGCCGGCAGTCCGGTATAATATTTGGGGTATATAATACGTAGGGTGTGGAAGTCCGGCCTTTTATTATATTTTTTGTCTTCACTTCTCTCTCTCCTTTCATTTTAAAAAGCTTACTTCCTCCTTTGAGAGTTTTCTCTTTCTTCTTCCTCCTGAGTTTTAATTTCAGCTTTTCGCTTAATTTTATTCTGCTGCTTTACATCTCCTTTTACGGATCTAAAATTATAACGATCCGATTAAATTCACTTAATTTTACACATAATTAAGTTTGGTTTTTTTTTTCTTGAGTGGATGGAATCATCCGAATCTGCACATAATTAAGTTCAGTGATTTAAGGCAATTTGTATTTTATGAACAGATGGAATCTGATGATGCAATTGACTGATCGATGTTTCAGGTTCCGACAAAAATTTTATATAACCCCATATAAATTAGCCAGTGGACACCCGATCCAAAAAAAAAAAAACATCGAAGTTATAAAATAAAAAAAAGCTACTTTTTTTTAAAATAAGTACAAAATTTGAGGGAAGAAATAACGATATAAGAGGGGTTACGTGAATCGGGGAAAGGAAAATTTTAACATCGCTGTGTATCTTTGTCTTTTTATCTATGTTGCTGCACTGTTTATGAATATTTTAAGTAAAAGAAAAGAAAAGGTTTTGAAAGGTTGAAGATTCTTCTTTACGCAACCTATGCATTGTAAGCCACCAAAAAAATAATTTATTATTATTACAAAATTTATAAGTTAATTATCTCTCAAATTATTTTCCATGTTTAATAGCTCGGAGGCCCCCGCACAAAAAAAACAAAAAATGAACATTCGGTGGAACATTTTTTTTTTTGTTTTTGGCAAAAAAAAACCTTCGGTGGAACATCGTTTTCCCACCGGTCCCGCACAGGCCAATTAAATTCTCCCAGTCAAGGCGGGTCCCGTTGACCACTTTGTTAACGACCTCAAGGTCAACGTGCCATACGTTAGAGGGTAAGTAGAAGAAAAATTGGAAGGGTCTTCACCGTACAATTGGCATGATCTCAATTGATAATATCTCTGTAAACATGGTCTCAAACTGTAACTGCTAAACTGGCACGATGGCTATTATCGCTGAATTGAGGCCTGTTAAAATTTATTACAACTTAAATGACAGTTTCACATTGTTTATTAATAATGAATTTATTTGATTATTATTTTTCAATTTTTAAAAATAAAATAATCTATTTAAAAATTTATTTTTGTAAATATGTAATTTAATAATAAAAGAGAAATAATTTTTAAATAATTTTTAATTTGTTCTTTTGTCTTGAGGCTTTTTTTAGTTTCAATAAAAAATAATTTTCATAAAATATTAATTTAAAAATTTTATTTATTTAATATTAAATATAAAAATTAAAAAATAATTTATTTTATTTAAAAATTATTTTTCTTTAATATTACCATACATCTAGATATTATTTTTTAATATTTAACATAATTACTCTATCATTTACTTATTATTATATATAAATGATATTTTTAATTAAAAATACTTTTTGACGATTCAAATAGAATTTAATGTCAATTTTGTAACATTGATCGTTCTCTATATTTTATTTTCCTTTGATTCAAAAATTATTGTTAAAAATAATATATTTTATTATTTGTAACATTGAACGTTCTCTATATTTTATTTTCCTTTGATTAAAAAATTATTGTTAAAAATAATTTTTAAAATCATAAAAATAAATATATATCTAATTACATCTAATAATACTTGGCATTCATCGTTAATTTTTTTGTACTGCATTGAACTTTCTGTCAAAATTTATCCACTTTTATCATATAAAAAATTAATTTAAATCAATCCATTCCATAATTAGTTAAGTTTATATACATCTTTGAGTAAATAGAAATAAAATTTCAGTGGTAAATATAAATAATTAATTTAAATTATAAAATTTTTAATACTAAAATATACATAAAATTGTATATGATGTAAATTGATCCTACTATCAATTTAACTTTGACTTGCCGACTATTGTAGGCATATCTCAGCACACTTGAGGCTTTTGGGAAGCTTCCTCTAGAAGCTCTATTAAAGCTACGTATGAAGTTTCCTTAAAATTTATTTTATAAATTAGAAATAGAGGGACTTTTCTGGCTCATCTTCCATGCTCCATGTCTCTTTCACATCCGCCTAACATTAGTAAAAGAAACCAAACTTCTAACATAAGGGTAACCTCGGTTCATTTTTTTGATGAATAATATTTTCTATAAAATATTTAAAAAATAAAATTATTTTATTTATTTGATATTAAATATAAAGAGATAGTTTGCTATGATAATTTAAATATTTTAAAATTTAAAGCACTATGACAAATTTTAAAACTATTAAATTAAAATAATTCAATTAGAATTATTCATTGTTAATGAATGTAATTAAATAATTTCAATATAATAATTTTTGAAAGTTCACATTGCCCTAAATTTTGAAACTTTTGAAGTGTTATAAAAATCCCCATATAAAGAGTTTAAAGAAAACAACTTTCTTCATTTAAAAAGGAATTTGTTTTTGTTTAAAAAATTATTTTTCTCTACTACCATTTCTTTAAAAATCTCTTTTTAACCATAAATACAAGTGACATATTACATATTCATTAATTTATATATAATGATATTTTTCTAAAAAAATGTTTTCCAAAAAAAAAAAACGTGACCTAAATCTTATATATAATCCAGTATAATCTATATTTTATATTTATTATAATTTTTCACTAAAATTTAATTGTAGTATAGTTTGAATTTTTATTAAAATTTTTTATTTATTTTAATGACATTTCTAATACTCAAACAGCTCTAAAACTTTTAAAAACTAATCACATTTTTATAAAATTAATTAATAAAATATAAAGCAAAATGTAAACTACCTCTCTCGATTTTGGATTGTTGAATTTTATTTCCATTAGTTTTGAAAATTTATAGATTAAATCCTTAAAATATAAAAAGCTTGTAATTAACATACATTATTTACTTAATTAATTGTTTTATTAAATTATACAATTTTTATTAATTTTTTAAAATAGAATCTAATATTTTAAAAGTTGGATTAGAAACACTCCTAGTTCATGATTTGAATGGTTCAACAGGTTGAACTAATAGTTAGATAGAATAATATTATATTTTTAGAAAATTATATATATTATATAAAATTTTATAAATAAATTAAATACATATTCTTCAAATGTAAGTTTTAATTTATATAAAATAATAAATTTAACAAATAAAATTATTACAAAATTAATAAAAACTATCAAATAAAAAATAGAATTTTTTTATTAGTTTAGTAATAATTTTTTCAAAAAAAATTGTGAATTGAGCTTCTGAGTGTTGATTCAATTTTGTTAAAAATGAAAAGATTAAAAAAATGACCAAAACAGTTTTCAATAACTTGATGGATTAATTTTTTAGTTTAATCCGATTTTTGTTAGTTTTGTTCGATTCACACCAATTCAAATTGTTCTGACCACGAGAACGATTTTAAAGGTTGATTTGAAACCATTTTAAGGTTTGGTCGATAGTTGGACCAGTTCAACTATCCATTTTGGCAAACTTTGCTAGAATGACATTTTGTTTTACTTTATTACATTATTTTTAGCATATAATCTCCAAATTTATTTTCAAATATTTAATTAAAATTTTATATATTTAATTTAATTTATTTTAATTATATGATATAGAAAATATATATAATGTAATGTAATAAATTAATATACAATAATATTATAATTCTTACTTAATTTTTTAAATATATAATATAATAAAATAATTAATTAAGTAAATAATTAATGTTAATTGATAATTATATAATAAAAGAGTTTAATTTATAATTTTGCAAAATTAATAGAGATAAAACACAATCACCCAAAAATTAATAACATTATTTTGCATTTTTCTTTATAATAAGTTGATGGTGGTATTTTATGATTTTATTCTAAAGTCTGTTAATAAAGTGGACCATTAATAAAGAATAATTATCCCCAAAGACTCTACTCTTTATTATGATTTAATAGACTTCGTAGTATAACAATGACGTGAATGATCTTGTTTAACGTATAATTGGTGGAACAAGTAGGTTATGTACCAATAAAAATTATTTTAAAAAATAGCGGTACTTGTTAGTTTAAGTGGTAAGAAGTTCCATACCTTTTAAAATAAGATTTCAAATTCAAACTTTGTAAATTGAAAAAGTAGGTTTGGAAGAGTTTGCTCCTCATAATAAAATCCAACACAGCTTGACTCGAGATTAAAGAAAAATTCAACATGATCAATCGGATATCAAAAGTCTTGTATAAAAAAAAAATTATTTAAAAAAATTATTTTAAATTTTATTAAAATTATTAATTTAAATTTGATGGAAGTGATTTAGCACGACTGACTTTCATTTTACACTATTGATCATTCTGGCCATGTCTCAATTTAATTCTCTAGTACGTTAGATGATCCAAAATAACTTGATACCTAGGATTCGTTTGTTTTGATAAAAACATCTTTTTTAAGAATATAATTACTAATTATAGAGGTGGTAAAAAATGATTGACATATTTAATATTAAATATAATAAATTAATAAAGCATAATTTTCTTCATTTTAAAAAAGAAAATTATTTTCATTCACTATTATATATGAATTTAGGTATCATTTTTTAAAAATATTTCTTCTTTTATATATTAGAAAATAAAATTTCTCTACAAAAATTATTTTTCAAAAAATAAATGAAAACTGATTATATCGTATTATAACCGTGCATATTTTCACACTCGTAACTACTATACAAATGACATTTTGATAAAATTTATCCAGATGGCCACGTCTCAATTTAATTCTATCACACATCAGTTTATCTGGAACAACTTGATACTTATTATATCCTATTGTAACGTTGCATATTTTGACAGTAACTTCTATACTAAGGACACTTTCGCAAAATAAAAGAAATTGAGTTCAAATTTAATTTATTATTAATATAAAATATTTTATACTATTAATAAATAAGATGATATGTTATTAAAAAATAATAGTATAATTTTTATTAATACAAATAATTTTTAATAACTTTTTATTAATAGAACAACATATAAAAATATGATAATGTAAAATTTTATTATACTAATAATGAATTAAATTTAAATATTAAAAAAATTTAACAAGTGTCGTGGTATAATGGTTATTTTCAATTTCGATTTAAATTTTACATCTATGAAACAAGTCCATTGGAAGATCGAATAGTGGAATTAATCATTTAAATTAAAGAAAAGAGCAAGAAACCTTTGAAATGGAGACATGCAAATAAAGAAAGCTGGTAATTTAATCAGTTTTGTATATTTTATTCCAGTCCTGTGCAGTGCCTTGGGCAGTTTACAGCTAGTGCATGCATGATCAAGAAAAAACAGTGGAAAATAGTAGGAAAGTGCAGAACGATACGGTCAAGGATCCGAAGGCTATTTGTTCTCATCGTCTTTCCTCCGTAATTATTTAGAAATTTCTATGGCAGTACTTTCATTTTTCTAGAAACTGACGTGAAGTTGAAGAGTTTAAATTTGTTTCATTATTGGTATAAAATTTTTTATATTATTGATAAATAAAAATAAAAAATGTTATTAGAAATTATTTTTATTAATAATAAAAATATTTATTAATTTTTTATTAATTTGATAATATATAAAGTGATAATAATATAAAATTTATTTATATAAATAATAAATTAAATTTATATTCAAATTTGAAATACATAAACTTATCTTGAAATATATGAGTCAAAGAACAATGTATTTACCTAAAACATGGTTTAAGGCAATTTCGACGGTTGCATGATAACCTGGCCCCGGGGTTAGGCATTGGACATCAATCTTTTCCAGGATTCTTGGCTGCAGCGTTAGACCCCTGACCTATGGTTAAGGCAGTTCAGCTAAACCTAAAGAACAAGCAAACTTGAGGGTTAATTGTCCCCACAGATAATTTTCACATGATATGCCCCACAACTTTTTCTTTAAATAAAATTTAGGTAAAAAAATTAAAATTTAAGCAAAAAAAAATTAGGAGGATAAAAATTTACATTTTTATCCCCTAATAACAAAGTCACAATTGCAGAACAGAAGGGCCGGGGATTGTCGAAGATCGGGACGCATAAATTTCACATATTATATTATAAATTTAATAAATTTATTAATTAATTTATAAAAAATTAAATATTAATTCCTTTAAAAATATGATATTATTTCTTTAAATATTGTGTATTTTATGATTGACATATCTAATTTTATGTGTATATGAAACCCTAATAGTGAATAAATTATTTTTTCATTCTATTTTAATGAAATACTACTATAAATTATATTTCTTTTCTCAATAAACAAAAATATTGAGTATAAAATATTTTTCATAATACTTATGTAAATTTAAGCACCCATTAAAATATTTTTGGTTCCGTCCTTGGTTGAAGACATAATTATTTTTATATTTTTATTTTTAACATAATTGTTAAACTCAAATCAACTTGACCGGTTTAATTGATGAACTGGTAACTGGTCTACTCTAAGTCATACCATTAAATTAATTTTGTATATGAAGTGGTAAAAAAAATCAATCTAACTGATAACTTTTTTATTAAACCAATTGAATTCTTATATTATATTAAACAGTAACTTATAAAAAATTTTACTTTGTTTGATTATAAAATTTTACATTTTCTTTCTATTATCATATTTTGATGAATCATAATATGAACATATTATTATTTTACTTAATGAATGTATTTTTTATTATTTTTATATAAATTTATATTTTTATATTATAAATAGTTGAACTAATGACCTGCTGATTGAATTAGTAATTCAAAAACCAAACTCTTGTTTAGTTCAAGTGCAGTTTGATTTAAATAACTATATTTTTAAATTACATATATAGGGTAAAATTATAGTTTTTAAAAGTAATTTACCAAACAAGAATTTTTAGTTTTAAAATAAAAAAGAATAAAATACTATTAAAAAACTTTTATCTTTCTCAAGTAAAATTTCCTATATGGGAATTAGAAATATTTATTTTACTTGAATCCGGATATAGATAAGGTGAATTTTAAATGGAGATAAATATAATTTTTTTTTTGAAATTGTTGGTCCTATAAAAAAATAATGAATTCGAGAGTAAAAATTATGTTTTTATCTCTCCAAAATTGTAATGGATAGAAAATTATTGTGAGAACCTAGATCTATTTTAATCCAGGAATAATATAAAATTCTTAGTGAGTTACTTTACCTGGGGAATAATACCGATCTTTAACCTCTTGTTTGACATAAATTAAATTAAATTTTATATTATTTTCAAATATTTTTAAATAATGTTTGACTTTGAATAAAAAGGATTTTATCTCATTATGATTTCTATTTTAATTGGATTTATGATATTATGAAATCTATCAAATTTAATAAAGATTACATTAAAATTCATTTTTTATCTAAAAAATATATTATATAAATGTTTATTCTATTTATAAATTGTATTTGTCTTGTAATTGAATTTCATGCATTTTTAATGCTTTCTAAATAATAGTATTCATTTATTAATAAATTGAAATTATTATTTCTAATAATAACTTTAAATAATAAAATTTATTTATAAATAAATTAAAATTATTTCAAGTAAAATGAAATGGAGTTGATTTTATAAAATTATCATGCTAAAGGAACCTAAAAAAGTGTACCTAAAATAAAGCCATCTTGAGAGCCAACCATACCTCTAATAGTGTCCCTTAAGATGCCAAAGAAAGCACAAAATGGAGGGTGGAAAGGAATCCATTCTACATATTGAAGCCTCACGGACATACTCCAGGTTGTCGGTGCTTAGTCTCTATAATATCAAAAAGCCTTGACAATACTTAACATAGACTCACATAGCAGAATTATGCACAAAGAGAATAGAAAAGAGTGGCAGAATACTGATTCTATTCTGCTTTTAATATATATCACTTCTTCTTATTATCAAATGCATGATACAGTAGAGTGTCTTTTATAGGTAGAGTTTACAAATAAATACCACAAAACAATCGCCATATTAAATGTTTAAGTGGTAGAGTCAGGCTATATCCTATTGTGCATGAAACAGTCTAAAAGTTAGTCCTATGTGCGGTGAGTGGATGTGTGGCAAGTCCAGCCTAATAGGTGCAGTAAATAGTTGGCTTGGCGGTTGACTTGAATTGCTTCTTGGTTTATTCTTTCACATTGCCTCCCTTAAACCAAGCTTACAGGTGTTTGTCATTCCAAGCATCCTTTTTAACTTATAAAATAGTTCAAACTTTAACGGCTTTGTAAAAATGTCTATAATTTGTTCTTCAATGTAACAATAATCAATTAATACTCCCTTCTCATTTATCAATACTCAAATTAATTAATTTGTTCTTCAACGTAACAATGTGTTTGGATCTCCCGTGAAAGACTATATTCTTGCAAAGTGTAATGATAGATTTATTGTCACAAAACACTTTTATGGGAGTATTCTGCTTCTCATGTAATACTTCAAGAATTCTTCTTAGCCATATTACTTGTGTAGCACAATTGGCTTCTACTATATATTCAGTTTCAGCTATAAAGAGTGCAACAACAAGTTATTTTTTTGAAGACCAAGATATTGCACTTGAGCCAGATGAAATGTGTATCTTGATGTGCTTTTCCTAGTTTCTATGTCTCCAGCCCAATCACTATCTATATATCCAACAAGTTTCTCATCATTAGTACTATCATAAAAAATTCCATTGGTGAGGGTACCTTTAATATAATGAAGAATTCTTTTTACTGCTTGTAAATAACAAACATGTGGCTCTTCCATGAACCTGCTAAGAATCTAACTCCAAAGACTATATCTAGTCTAGTTGTTGTTAAGTATCTCAAACTTCCAATTAAACTCTTGTAATAGCTTGGATTCACACTTTTGCCTTTATTTTCCTTGACCAATTTCAGTTTTTCTTCGATTGGGGTAGAAACAAGCTTTGAATTCTTCATTTAAAATTTCTTCAGAATATCACTAGCATATTTCTTTTGTGAGATAAAAATCTCATCATTTTTCTGAATAGCTTCAATGCCAAGAAAATAAGGCATCAAGCTCAAATCTATCATTTCAAAATAACTCACCATAGCCTCCCTAAATTTTGAAATCATCTTTAAATTATTTCCAGTAAAAATCAAATCATCAATATAAAGACATATAATGAGAATATTTCCAGGGTTAACAAATTTGATATATAAAGTGTGCTCAAATGGACATCTTTGAAAACTATGTTGAGAAAAGTAGGAATCAATCCACTTATACTGTGCTCTTGATGCTTGTTTTAATCCATACAAAACTTTCTTCAATATGTAGACTTTCTATTCTTTTCCTTTGATTACACATCCTACTGGTTGCTCAATATACACTTTTTCTTCTAAAACACCATTCAAAAAGGTAGACTCAACATCTATTTAATATATTTTTCATTTATTTTGAGTTGAGAATGAGATAATCATACGAATTGTGTCTAGTCTAGCAACAGGAGCAAATACTTCAATGTAATCAATACCTCACTTTTGTTTGTATCCTTTTGCAACCAATCTTGCTTTAAAGTGATCGATTTCCTTATTAGATTTGTATTTTATATTGTATACCCACTTTAATCCAATTAGCCTTTTATTTGCAGGAAAATATGTTAGTTCTCTTGTTTCATTTTTCTCTATTGCATAAATTTCTTCATTCACGACTTTTCTATAATGCAAGTTGTTTTATGCTTTTTCAAAATTCATTGGTTCACAATTTGCAACAAAGAAAAATTGATAATTTTTTCATCAAATGGATCATTATCATTGTTTATAATGTAATCCTCCAATTTGGATGGTAATTGATAATGTCTTAGAGGTCAATTAGATGATTTTGGTTAAGGTGCTAGTTGTATCTGTTCATTTTCTCCTTCATAATTTTCAAAAATAACCATCATTGCGTTTTGGACTTTTGAAAAATAATATGATATTCCTTCTTCATCAAATGCTACATCTTGACTTATAATCACTTTCTTTGTTTCTAGATTATATAGTTTGTATGCCTTTGAATTCGTATTGTAACCAATGAAAATGCATTTCTCACCTTTATCATCAAGTTTCTTCCTTAGCTAGTTTGGTACATGGGCAAATGTAATACATCTAAAGATTTTGAGATGTCATATTAGAAGTTTCCTTCCACTCCATGCTTCTTCAAGTGTTTTATTACAAACACTCTTTATTGAATACCTATTCAAAATTACACTGCATAAACAAAGACTTTCGCCTAAAATTCTTTCGACAATTATTTAGCTTTTAGCATGCATCTTACCATACCCATGATTATTCTATTCTTCCTTTTAGTTACTTTATTTTGTTGAGAAGTACATCTAGTGGTTAACTGATGTTGAATTTCATGATGTTCAAAGAAATCTACATAAGCAAGATATTCTTAGCCTTTATCTATTCTAAGAGCTTTAATCTTACAATCACTTTGTTTCTCCATAAATGCTTTAAATGTCTTGAAGGCACCATAAGCTTTTGGTTTTTGTTTCAAGAAATATACCTAGGTCTTTCTACTAAAATCATCAATAAAAATAATGAAATACCTATTACCACCATATGTTGGTACATTAATTGTGTATAAATCTGAATGGACAATCTTCAATAACTTTCTTGTTCGCCAAGACTTTTCAATTGGAAATAGTTCCTTGTGCTTATTTCCTAATTCACAACTCTCACATACATCATTAGAAACATTTACAATAGGTAAATTAGAAACAAACTCTTTCCTTGACAAATAATTTAATCTAGAAAAATGAAAATGCCCAAAATGCATGTGCCATAACCAATCATCATTGGGTATCATAGAACTCAATCAAGAAAATTTTTCATGTTGAAATTTCAATGGAAATAGTCAATTTGGAGTCGTTTTTTCCTTAGTAATAAATCTTCCATTCTTGTCATACATTGTGCAGTATCCGTGATGAATTTGTATGTCATAACCTTTCTTTGACAGTTGTCCCATACTTAACTAATTATGATGAAATCCAGGAGCATAGAATACATCGAAGATAAAATTTTGAGAGCCATTTTTCAATATAATAAAGACTTGACTTTTTTTTTAAATTGGAATATTTGTATTATTCCTAAATTCAACCATTGATTTAATGGTTTCATCTAACGAAGAAAATAATTCCTTTTTTCTACACATATGATTACTACAACAAGTATCTAAATACTAGATATTTTGATCTTCTATAAAGAAACTACTTGCCAAAAATAAACTTTCTGAATTATTAGAACTCTTACCAATATCCTGGTATTAATTTGCTATAATATGCATTTAAGTGTTATAGTTGTTCTGAAATTTGAATTTACAATCTACAACTTTGTGTCCAAACATCCCATAGTGAAAATAATTAAAATTAGTCCTTTCTTGATAATTGTTACCTCTTCCTCTTCCTTAGCTAGTGGGCTCAAAATTGTGTCCAACTCTTCCTTGGTTGGGTGATATGAAATAGTTGCCTCTTCCTTGATTAAAATTATTGCCACATCCTTTTCCTCTAAAACTTTCTCTGCCTCTACCTCTAAAGTTTCTTCTTCCTCCATTATTGAAGTCATGATCTCTTCCTTCTCCATTTTGGCTTGACTCATCAACATTATTCAAATTCAACTGATTCTTTAAAGCTTCTTCTTTTGTCTTTTCTAGAATTCTACTAACATGGTTTTCCATAATTCCTTACAATTCTACAACTATTATTGTATTTGTGTCATGTGACACTATTATTGTAGTCACCACATGGTCATATTTGATTGGCATGGTACGAAGAACTTTTTCAACCACTTTATTCTCTAGTATCTTTTCTCCATATACTCTCATTTTGTTGACAAGGTTAGTGACACAGGAAAATTATTGTTTAATACTTTATGAGGTAGACATTTTATACCTTTCATATTCTCTTCATAAGGACTATAATTTGGATTTTTATGCCTTATCAATGCCTTTATATGACAGCTTCAAAATATCTTATGCTTCTTTGACTATTTTGGCATTTGCTATTTTTTCAAATATTGAGTAATCAACTTCTTGATGAATTTGTGTCAGTGCCAACTGATCTTACCTCTGGGCACTTGCATTAGCTTCTTCTTGAATGCTTGGTTGAACAAGATTCCAAATATTGTGAGCCTTCAAGTGGATGGACATCAAAATTTTTCAATAATTATAATTAAGCTTTTTAGCTAACTTGGGATCAGAAAAAATAATATTGTAATTGTTTACCATATTTTACTACTGAATAAACAACACTCTCACAAAATATTACAACTATGAGAACATTCTTGTTCCTCACAAATTCTAAAAAAATTGGCACCAGGCTTAGCCAGCTCTGATACCAAATTGATATCAAAGACATGGCAATACTTAAAATAGACTCACGCAACAGAATTATGCACAAAGAGAAGAGGGAAGAGAGGCAGAATACTAATTCTATTCTTCTTTCAATATATATCACTTCTTATTATCAAATGCACAATACAATAAAATGCATTTTATAGGTAAAGTTTACAAATAAAATACAACAAAATAACCACCATATTAAATGTTTAAGGAGTAGAGCTAGGCTGTATCCTATTATGCATGAAATAGTTTGAAAGTCAATCCTACGTGCGATGAGTGGATGTGCAGCAGGTCCAGCTTAGCAGGTACAACAGATAGTTAGCTTAGCGGTGGACTTGAGTTGCTTCTTGGTTTATTCTCTCACTCTCTGCTTGTGCTCCTTATATAGCTTTAGTGCTTTGTGGCCAAACATCGCTATATTTGTAAGGATTGTCGTTTAGCCAATTAAGGAAAGAAGGAAAAGCAAAATTAGCAGAGGCTATCATTTATGGAGGAGGACAGGAGAACCCATCCGTTCACAAGCTCAAGTTGGTAATTAGTTCCACACAGACAAAACAACATATTTTTATATATATATGTATATAAAACACACTTGACCAATCCACTACTATATTTACTTTTCAAAATTAGTTAAAGCTACTTCACATGTATGGCTAGAATACTTAGACCTATCAAAATGGATTAACTCAATCATAATAGACTAACCTAATGAGTAAAAAATGTACGTTAAGCCAGTCTTAGGCCAAATTACTTTTTCACGAGGTTAGGTTTAGATTGGGTTGCTACAGTCCCAGTTCCAGAGGTAAAATTTTTATAACACTTTACATTTTATTATTATTATCATCATATTATTTATTTAATTATTATTAATTTTATATTATTAATTAATTAAAATTTATTATTATTTATTAAATATAATTATATATTATTACGACTTAAAATTTTATTACATATTATTAAGTCATATATATCATATATAAATACATATATATTATTAAATATATATTTAATAAAATAAATAAATATTATTAAAATGTAGTAAACGCATGAATATACATTTAATAAAATAATTTAAATTTTATATTGATTAAGAATTTTATATTATATATTTAATTTAGTTAATAAAATAAATATATATTATTACATATTATATATTTATATTTAATAAAATAAAATTTATATTATATAATTATATATTTATTTTATTTAATAAATATTTATTTATTTAATAAAATAAATATATATTGGTCAAGTCCAAAGTATTATATATAAAAATAAATATATTTAATAATTTATATGTTACCATATATATATAAATAAATAATTATATAAATAAAATATTAATAAAAATAATTATAATAATTTATATATAATAATAAAATTTAAATAATAATGTATTATATTATATATGTATATAATATATTTGAAATTAGTATCAAAATTATTTATTTAAAATTTTTAAATAATTTAAAATTTTAATATTAAAGTATTAATTGAAATTTTGATATAATTATTTATTTTGATAAAATTATATAATATATATTGATAATATTAAATATATAAATTTATTAATTTTAATATAAAAATTATTTAATATTACTCAGATATATAATTTTAATATACTAAAATTATTATTTTAATATCTATATAAAATTAAATATATAATAATAAATTAATTATTTATTACTTATTATTATTACTAAGTTAACGGACTAATTCAATAACCTAATGGGTTAATACTTACTAATTCCAATCTTTTACCAGTTTAGGCGAATTAACCTCAGTTTCTTACTAAATCATGCTACTATTATTATTTTTCGTACAAATTCTAGTTCCAAGTTAAGCAAAATTATATTAATCTTAGGTCAACTCGTTAAACCTAACTTGTTTTGACACCTCTAGAAATACTTTTATCCACAATGGCCAATGGCCCTACCCACATGGTACCCACATTTCCCTTCACCTTTTGTCTTTTCCTCTTTCTTTTCCATTTTTTTTTTTTTTTGCAATACCTTCCACCACTTAACCTAAAATTTTGATGTTAGAAGTACTAGTGCAAAACTCTCCCAAACATAGCATAAAATTTTTAGGAGGGTATATAGATAAAGCTAGTAGGTAGCTTATTTATTGTCAGAGGAAGTCAAAGTTGTCGTTACCGAAGCCTTTGCTTTCTCCTTGACATCCATGGCTAGCGAAATCAAAAAGCTTCCAGACAGTGATAAGTGCAGCGAAAGTCATGTTGAGATGTAATATTATCCTATTTAGCCTTTCATATATCTTGACTTGATGGGTTTGTTGCAGCTTCATTTTTCAATGACTGCTTTATACAGAAGAAATTTAAGGAATCATTTTTCAATTTCACTCTTAAAATGCCTTAAAATTAAAATTTTTCCTTTAGGCCAAATATAATCCTTAAACTCATCATTTTCTCCATTTTCCTCTAGCAGGTGGCTAACCTCCCCTCCTTAATTCCTTTCTTCATTTTTCCATCTTAATTCGACCAAATTTCTAGTAAAATTTAGTAGAAAAAATTCAAAATAACGTCATTAATCCACTTTCAACTAAGGTAATTTCTTGTTAGATTATGATTTGATTAATGGTTAACGGAATTTAGGTTGAGATAGGGAAAAATTAAGGATTTAGTCAATTTGTATTTGTTTAGATGTGTTAGGAGCATGCTAACCATTTTTCTAGCATTTTTTTTATCTTCCCAGGCACGTAAGTAGATAATCTACTTAAGTTCATGTTTTATAAAATTTATTATTATTGAAGCTTATATATTGATTCTATAAGGAATTTTGATATTTGAATGTGTAATTATTGTTATCGGATGAAATTTTGAATGTGTATTGAGTTCAAATATGAGTGTGGATGTTGTGCAATGGTGATATCTAGATATTGTTTATGAAATTGATGAGTTATTTAGTAAAAATAATCTTTTATGCAATAAAATTCAATGGAAAACAAGAAAACATGGTTAACATTTGACTATAATAGTTAAAAATAGCTTAGGTAGGGTGCACAATAGGTCTACATTTGACTATCATAGTCGAATACCCTTTGCCAAGCTTGTTTTTGAATAATAATATTCAACTATGGTAATTGAATAAGATCTTATAAATTAAGCCGAGGCACTTATATTCAACTAGCATAATCAAATCCTTCCTAAAACAATGCTCTTTGCTTAGAAATATTTGGCTATGATAATTGAAAATAAGCTTCATGTCACATTATATTTGACTATTATAGTGGAATACCTATAGTAAAAATCCTGTTTAACACTTGTAGTTATAGGAGTTACTTACTAGTAAAAAGTAAGGTAGTTATAGTTGAACTATTAATGAACTTTGCTTGTAGATGAACAATTGATGATGAGATAATGCATATAAATATTGAAAATGCATAACTCTACTATTAGCATTTTAGAAACGGATATACTTATGCAATGAAATAAAAATGGGGGTGATGAATTATGATAATTTGAAATAGTACTGGATCTGGGAAACATTTGTAAGAGGATCAAATGGAACTTGGAAGGAACAAAGATGGTTGCTTTCAAAGGCATAAGGTTAATCTTGGAGGCACAAAGAGATTTATTCATTTCTATTTATTATAATTGATAATCATTTCTCATGATTATTGATCTAATTATGATAGTTATTTAGTATGAATTTTGGCATGGATGGGTAGGGGTATTATGAACCCATAATCTAATATTTTATATTTTTATGGAGGTATATTATTTACTTCTTGAATCATTAACTCACTATTTTAATATTTTTTTTCTAGATATGCACATTGAAGTTCGTTCTCCATTACGAGCTCAATAGTAGTGAGATTTCCTTATTGCATAGTTATATAGATAGCCATAACTAATACTAAACTATAAATAGATATATTTTTGGGCATTGTAGAATTAATGTAGGCTTATGGCAATATAAAAGTTATTTATAGATATTTTGAAAATACTAATAAAAATAAGTCTTTTATAGGGGACTATGTGATAATACTAATTTTAGTTTAGGCTAGTGAAAATCGGGATATAAGTTCTATATTGGTCATGGCCATATACATTGTGACATAAAAAAATCTCATTTTATAAAGCAATTTTTTAATTGAAACACCCAATTTAGCCTTTTTGGTGTATCCATACTTTATACAATGTAGATATAGAGTGAAATTAGTATGAAAAAGTTTCACAATGATAAAATGTTGATTATAAATGCTTTTAGCATCAACTGTTTATAAAATAGACATTTAAAGATATTTTAGATGTCTTTATTGAAGAATCAACAAACTTAAAAACATTAATTTTGGGCTTACTTGATGTATAAATGGATAATATTTAAGAGGTTACCAGGAAATCATGTAAACTGAAGACATTAATTTTTGAAATGATCATTGTTAAGGCCATTTCAATCTTTATAAAGGTTCATATTAAAAGTTTTCACATTAAAGAAGTATTTCACCAATGTTTTAAGGTATAATGTCCACACCTTTTTAAGAAATGATCAAACCAACAACATTAACTTTTTTTTTATTAATAACTGATGTCTAAGGTTTTGCATATTGCTTATAAATGTTACTTTCCTTGCCAATTTGAAATAAATCAATGATATATTAAGATAGATTTACATAAAAAAAAAGGCTTATAAATTGGAAAGTTAGATGGTTGTATTTAGCATTTCTAGGCTATTGAAAAGGTTCTTGAATAGATCAAAAGTCCTTCTAGGGATTTGTTTGCATGCTTCAATTATGAACACAAATATTCTATAAAACATTTGTAAGGATTCTTATTGGAGAACTTGCCATCTTCGATATCTTAAGTTTCAATTATTAGCAAATCCTTTAAAAATAGTCCTTTTAAGTGCTTTATAAAATGCTTGTGTTCAAGGTCTCCCTAAAAGGGCTTTTGATAGATTCTAGAACCTTCTCAATATCCTTATAACATTGAATATGATGATCTACATCTTCCAATTTAGAAGTAGTCTTTGTTGATGAATCCTAAAACCTTGTGAATTGCTTGGCAAAATGAAAATAAAGTATAATTCTTTATTTGAATCAAATTTTTGTAAAAAGGCCAAATGTATATTATCCTTTTTAAGTGCATATTTATTATAAATGAAAAGTTTGTTATTCATTATATATTTTAATATTTTCAATGTTTATGTCCATATATTGATATTGAAATAAATAAACATGTAAAATAAAATTTTCATAATTATATGTTTAATTGTATAAGAAAATGTTGTAATAAAAAAATTTAAAATTAATGATTTGACTTAGAGTAATTGCAAAATATAAAATCGTTGCTTGATACTATTTATGAAACCATAAGTTAGGCCATATGCTTTATCCATTTTGATATATGCTTATGTAATAAATATAAATTAATTTTGCTTCCGGATGAGCCTATGTATATTTGATACACATAAATTATATTTCGAATTATGTTTTGATATATATATATATATATATAAATTGTCATCTAATTCAGGTCTAATGCATATGATGTGCATAATTAAATTAGTTTTATTTTAGCTTAGTATATGTGCAATATATATTTATGGTTTCTATTAGAATAATTTGAGAAAGGTTTTGGGATTGTTTTGGAATTAACAAGAGTAGTGGGAAACCAAAGAAATTAATAAGGATTTATTATGAAAAAGGTTGCCCAAGTAAAAGATATCATTTTTTTAATAATCATCATTCAATTATTATGACATTAGTTCTTATTTAGTAATTGATACTAAATATTAGTTAATAGGATGACATCATCTTATTATAGATGATAGCATTTTTTTTAATTTAACCAACATCTAATATTCAATATGGTTTACTTGAGCTAAAATAAAATGTCGATGTTTTGTAGTAACTGATGTGGAAACTTTTACCCTTGAGCGTGAATTAAAATTATAAAAAGTAGAGCATGGATTGAATTGAAAATAAAAAAAGTAAAGCATAATGTCATTTACAAATTTTATCCTAAAGCTCTTTTGACCCCAAAGTGATTTTCTATATAATGAGATATGTTCACTTTTCAACTTTAGGATAATTCTTTTCAATTGTATTTATACTCATTAATTATTCTACAAAACTAAAGCTGTATTAACCTATCACTAAATATGTGAGATTTAACATTCCTTAAAAAATACAAAATATAAACGTAAGGATTTGATTTAGTTTTTGTATCTATTCTTGCAATTTACTTTCTAACTTTATAATTGATCATATTTTATTACTTATCATTTTGATATAGATTTTACAAGTTTATACAAGTAAGATATTTAGTTTTATGTATCTTTGTTGTTATTTAATGGTATTATGTACTATTTATTTGTATAAAATGTGTAATATTATATATCAAATTTTCATGAATATTCATTACATTTAGAGGTATTAATTCTAGAAAGCCTTTCTTGGGAGTGCAAACCTCATATATTAAGTAATGAGTATCAAGAAAGATTTAATAAAGCATCCATCGTTGATTAGGTAATAGATATAACATTTCCTCATTTTCAAACTTTTCTAATTCAATATATTTTTTAAAATTGTTGAAATTAAAATTTTGTAATGTCATTAGAAGATGTTAGTTTCTATTTTTGGTTAGGGTATTTTATAAGGAGGAATACATAAAAAATAGAAAGGATTAGGGATGGAAGAACAAGGAGAAGGGGACATACCACATCAATTAAGTAAAGAAATCAAAGTGGTATTATAGAAATTATATATTAATTTTTTTTAATAAAGTATAATATTATTTTCTATGATACTACAAAAAAAAATAACATTGGTTATTTTTTCATATAATAACCAATATTATTGCTATTATTTATAACAATTATAGAACTGACATTGAAATGGATATACAATGACATTCAATTGGATGTTGTTAAAAAATTAACGTGTGATGTGATCCTTTAAGCATCAGACGTATGTAAGCAATTTTGTACTAGTGCGTCAACAAAGCTTCAATAACAATTTTGCAATCACTTTCTATTAAAATCTCCGTTATAATATGATTGAAAAAATCCCCTTAGCTCTTTGTATTCTGATTAGTTTCGCTACTAATGCAGATGTACAATGATAAATATCATACAACATTTTCAGAACTTCTCCAGTAGAATTTCTTGCTAAAATAGCCATAGCTGCCTTACCACAAGACTAACCAGCATCAACATTAATTTTAATTGCCTAAGTATGAGATGGATCCCATTTAGGATGAACTAAATAATTTTGGGCTGACTATTTACCCAAATAAAGTCTTCCTTCCCCCCTAATCTCTAACGCGTCTCTACTCCTTTAAATGTCTTGGTCGTCCTCTCATATCAGCGACTCCAGATCAATCATAGTTGCGTTATGGACGAGCACATTTCCAGCTTATCATACTTGGCGAGGGACAACAGTTCTGAAAAGAAGAAGACGTTAATGAAGTTTGGCATCCACGAGTGTCCTTAGTAGTCGACTACAAGAAGAATATGTTTCATTAATTCCGACACCGTTCATGCACCCAACTCTACAACTCTAACTCCCCAGGCCGTGAACCACAATATACGCATAATTGGACATCCCTAAAGAAGATGCAATTCCGTCTCAGGCTCTTTAGTACAGACCGGGCAGAGGTTGTTTCCTGAACCTACTGGTAAGCTATCCTTGCCCTTGTTGGCATAATTCTATTGACAATTTACCAAATTTTAAATTTGAGCCATCAATGCATGACTGAACTCCAAAGATGATTTCACATTCTGGAATGTTGTATGCTGAAACTTTATTTAGAAATTAATTTATGGGCAGACTTGATAGAAAATTTCTCACAAAAATTTAAATTCCAAATGATCATATCATATCTAAATTTCCTAATTTGTAACTGTCGAAAATTATTCCTATCTTCATTACAAAATAAATTATTAATTAAATAGAAACTCCGTGCTCTTTGATTTGGGACCATTAAACTTGAAACTGTCACATTCAGATCAGCCACCACACATTCAATTTTGGAAAATAATTATCGTTCTTAGGCACCAATGAGTCTTGAAGCATTTTAGTTTTTGAACTTAACCCTACTAAATAGCAGCAACATGCTTTAACATCTTGTCTTCTCTCTTTAATTCCCATCCAAGCCCATGACCTATCTCTTAATTTTGAATGTTGGAAACTATAATCTTGGCAAATATATTTTGACATGAGATATTGAATCCAAAAGACATATTGCTCTGTTTCAGTTTGTTAAAAGTGCATAGCTAGTGAAACTGTTAATATGTTGGAAACATATAAACCCCAATCCGTTTTAAGTTTTTGGTTGACAGAGAAGATCAAGAGCCCCTCACCCCAATTATCATTCTAGTTTAGTAATTTAGGCTCAAAGGGGCATATAGGCCTAATCCTCTAAACGTTTCATAAGACATTCAACTCAATAACAGTTTTTATGATTTTCAACTCATTCACACATAATTTGTATATGCATACTCATAACACTAGAACAATCATTCTCATTGACATATATGAGTCCATATTTTCTAATCTAGTACACTATCTATTAGGTAAATTTATATATATCTTAATGTGTTAAGATTTACTACATGTAATTGATGCACATGGAATCCCTATGTGGTCACTTTCCACCAATTTTATTGTTCATGAATCAGGCTTATCTAGACATAATTATGACTCGATTACTACACATAAGTCAATGTAAGGTCGCCTGGAGCCTTTCTTATATTATGTGAGTTATTGGGATTTATTGGCTTGGATTTAACTCACAAAAATTCTATATATTGTAGCCTTAGATGTCTATTTTTCATTGATTTTGGCTTTTCAACAATTGGACCTTCCTAGATGAAGTTTTGCTCCAATTCTCATTGGTTATGATTGCACCTAGAATTTTACTTTTCTTTAGAAAAATTTTGCTATTAATTTGTAGAAAAATAATTATGAAATTTGCAAAGATTGTAGCCTTGGATGTGTATTTTCCAGATCTTTTAGTGGTTTGTAAATTAGGCATTCCTACTTCAAGTTATGGTTAGAATACCATAAAGTGTGCAAAATTCTCTATTAATAAGGAACTTTTTCTATTTCCTTTTTTAAAGCCTATCTCAACCTCTACTCTATGAACAACCCATTTTAGGCATATCATGAGTCATATACATATACATATGTACATCTATTTATACCTATTCATTTGCATGCATGTATACTTATCCATCCTTTTAGTACTTTGGGTTGTTACAATGTTGAGGCCAATATGTATGTTGGCTAATGATTATGGTTATGGATATATAATATAAAATCAATATATAGGTACATGTTAGAGAATAAATATAGCATAAAAATTTGTCATAAGAATGTTATATGAATTGTTAAGTGAGTGTTTAAGCATGTCTCATAGTATTAATGATATATATGATTCTTTGATTTGAAATCATTGCAGTTTCTTACATAAGGAGTTATATATTTTAATGCCATTTAATGTCACTTATAATAGGGTTAACCTAAAATGCAATGGTTAGGTATATCAAGAATCATACAAAAGAATATGAGTGATCAAAATAGGATTTTCTCCTTTATATATTAGAAGAGTAATATCTATGAGTCCTTTAATTGAGTGAAATTATGAAATATATGACTATGCTCAAATAAATTAATTCATTTGTTTCAAGTTAGTTTACTCAAGAATCAAGAAATACATAGATTAAACTATAAATATGATGACACATTTTATGCCTTGAGTTTAACATATATATATATATATATATATATATATATATATATATATATATATATATATATATATATATATATAGATAAAAGAGATTAAATTATATGAAACATTGGTGAAGGTTATGTGAATTATTGATATTCTTACTATATGGGTGATAATGACATATTGCAAAATACCATTCACTATCTTTGATATTAAAATAGGATTTTAGAATCACCATTGATGTAATAATATATTATCTTTTGAAGGCTTGATATCTTCTTTTATATTTAAATTTTAATCCTTAGCCATTGATATGCACATTTAGTAATTTAAACATTCCTATCATAATAAAAAAATAAAATAAAATTTGGTTGCATTGGCGATAGAAGGAAAATGGACTTTTTGATCCCTCTTTATTGAAAGAGTCAACGTCAACTCTCAACTCCAGGCCACCGATACCCTAGTTCCAATGGGAGCATCTCATTGGTCAAGTTTCATCAATTCTGTTCCCCTTTCTCCCCTGATTAGAAAAAAAAAAAAGACTCACCTCCTAAAATATTTCTAAATATTTCTAATTTTTGTTTATAATTAATGTTGGGAAATTAGTTAAATAACATCAAATGAAATTAAAAATATAAAATTTTAAAAAATATTTTTAATTAAATTTATTCTTAATTTAATATTAAATTTTAAAAATAAATTAAATGAAAGTACATGAAATTTCATAGAACTAAATAATTTTTTTTTAAATTTTATATTTTCAACATCATCGAGTAACTTTTAATATGTCCATCTAATTTTTTCTTTCCTCTCCACACTCTCCCTCGAACACATTGATCTCTGAAGTCTCGACGCTTGTACAAATAACTTTTTATCTATTATACTCGTCGCACGTGCTCCTGCAAGTGGAGGAGGGCTTTTTAGGCTTCTTTATTTAAGAAATGGATAATTCTAAATATGATTAATAATTATAAAAGAACTATAAAATTAATATATTATTTAGGACCTTTTATCTATTACTTACATCAAGAATGATATTTTCTTAAGAAAAAAAGTATAGGATTAAATAAAAGAACACAATTATTATCCATAAAATTGGATGAAAAGAAATCTATACAAATCAATCTGAAGCAAAGGAACATATATGATAGTACAATTTTCCATCCATAATTATGGTCACTTTGGTTATAATTGCAAAATTAACTTTTATTTCTAATATATATCTTCCAATCCAAAAGAAGTTTAGACATAACAACTTCTGATGCAAGATTCAAAGTAATAATAAAATTAAGAATATATGGATATATAAAATCAAGGTTAAGAAAAATAAAATTTAGATAACTATATGCTAATAACTATGTTACAATGAATTTAAAGAATTTTTTTTATCTATCAATTTGCACTATTTCTTTTTCATGAAACATACATCCAATTTAGTTGTTTTATCTTTTGAATCCATTTATATTTTTCCTTAAATATTTTCGTCATTGTTGTTGATATTCTCCTCTTTCTTTATTTGTCTGTCACTCCACCATTACTTCTCTGAGAATGTCAGTAGGGGAAAAAAAGGTCAAATATGACAAAGTAATATTACAAATATGGCAAATTCTATGCTACCCAAATTTATTTTTAGAGTATAGCAAACCCTAATGATGTAGTAACCTGTACACTTTTAGATATAAGCTCATGATATATTCATAGTAGATATAGTTAAATCTATAAGCAGTGTCACAGTTAATTAAACTTGTAATTTTTTGTTTAACCATCAACCCTTATAAAAATTTATATATACTAAAATATCATTTTTTTTAATTATGTCACACTCCTTTGATTAATTTAATTATGAATTCTAGTAAAAGTTCATATTATCTAAATTGCTTCTTTTTGTATAACATAATACATGTGTGATTAAAGACAGCTTCTTCTTCTTCTAATACATTATGACAGCTAGAAAGTGTGAATTATCATTAAAGATAATGAATATTAAAAACTCTTGGGCCACAGTATATAATTTTTTAATTGTATGTATTTATGCATTTTTTTCATATTTTCTTTGTCTTCGAATTGTTCTTCAAAGTCCCAACCTAAAACGAAAAAATCTTCTTATGCCAGAAGGTTTTTACTGCATTTGATAAGTACAACGTCATCCAATTTTTAAAAAGGACAAAGTTGTTCTAATCTTATTAGATATTTTAATTACTTTTTGTTTAAAAGTATAAATATTTCTTGAATAGTGGTAGAATGTATTAATTTTTAAATTTTCAATTAAATCGTTACTAATATGTGAGAATTAATATGGAGCCAATCATTAAAACAAATGGCATCATATTATTGGTATTAAGGTGAGGGTAACACAACCCCTAAAATGTAAAATGTTGAGTAGAATCCCCCTACAAATATATGTATTTTGGTAGTGAAATAATTATGAAGAAATTATAATAAAATTTGTTCACTAATGTTCTAGCTGAACTCTTAACTGGATATAATTCTCCTTTATCCTTATTAGTCTTCTACTCCATCATCATTTCTGTGAATGTTAAATGCTAAATAAAAAGAATTTGAATATGAAAAAAGAATTACAAATATATATATTACAAAAAATAGTTATGAAAAATGATAATCAATCTTTTTCATAAACATTTTGAATTAAATACTTGAATAATAAACAATTAAGAAAATAAAGAAAATAAAATTAATATATCTCAAAATAGATAAACAAAACATAAGTCTAATTCTTCAAATAAAACAATAAAAGTTTCAATTAAAAATATTCTAAACAATGAAATTAATACCTTTTCACCATTTGTAATAAATAAAATTTCAATATAAAAAAATAGGAAGAGATGAAGAAGAAAGACAACATTAAAAATTTATCAACTTTTAATATTATAGCTTTTCTAAATTTAGTGAAATAGTTATGGTGAAGCTCTCTTATATAAGGAAAAAAAATTGAGATTTGAAATCAATTTGCAGTGACACACAAAGAATAATAAAGGGAATGTAGATAGAAATAGGGTGAAGGGGGACTAATTGATATGGGAGGAGAATTAAGGGAAGTTTGGGATTTGAAACTTTTTTAAAATTTATTTAACAATTTAAAAATAAAAATTTTAACTATAAGTGAATTTATTAATATATAATTATCTTTATTAATCTTAAATTTGTAAAATTGTATTAGGAACATTTTTTATAGCATTGAAATGGAGTTCAAAACAATCCCCCACTTAGTCACATGGAGAAAGGAATGTTGAACCTGGGCGGAATGTTCCCCATCTTTTCCCTGAAGATACGTAGCCCCCTACCCACACTAATTAATAATTGACACTTTCACACATAAAAATTAATTAGTATAAATTAGTATTTTGATCGATTCGCCCTTATTCGATGAATATAGGAACAGAAATAATTAATAATCAATCTATCAAATAGAACAAAACAATCGAAGTGCCCAACGAAAGAGACCCATTTGCTAGGAGTCCCTTTTACTTCTTGAGGCAGGCCATTCCTTATATTTTCTTCTCCTCGTTATTGTACTACCGGCTTCCCCGAACTATGAAAGAAGTCTATTTTTCTTCCTTTTACATTGAAGTAAAAAAATTTGAATCTAAGGCCTTATATGCTATTGAAATTCCTCACCCTAATCATGTAATGCCTTATAAAGCAACTTTAGATTAAGAACATTCTGCTTAGTCCATTCTTGAATTGAGAGATCGAGACGATAACATCAAGAGTAGCAACAAGAGACTATTTACAAATATTATTGCAATTTTTACGTATATAAATTAAATGACTTCAATTATTTTTAGGTTAAACTCTAGCTCACAGTTTGTTTAGTTGCAAGAAAAAATCGGGAAAAAGAAATGGAATAAAAAAATGATAGACAAATAAGATAATTTTATTATTTGGATGCAAGAAAAGATAGAAAGTAATTTTAATTTAATAATTTATAAAATTATTACATCACTTCAAATTACGAAACTTCTAAAATATCATAGAATTTACCTCATCGATATAGAGCAGGAGGCTAAAAAATTAAAAATTGGGGATATACGGCAGGGTGCTGCTCTTTCCGTGTACACCGGCCTTTGAGAAGACCCCAGCCTTGGTGCACCGGGTCCACTTTTGAGATGACCCCAGCCTTGATGAGCTCATCAGTGCTGAGGTCACTTGCGATAAAGGGTGGAATCCGCTGCAACCTGCTTTTTTTAACACACTCACACGCCTTTAGTCGGTTGAATATCATGTACCCTCTTGATACTCCTGCCATTTTGCGCACACCGCTCTGTTCGGGTGCTCTGAATATCAGATCAGTAGGAACAAAAACTCGTCACGCACTACTCTCACCTTCGGCCCACGGTCCTCTGCATTGCTTCTTCGGAGACTGGCAAAGATGGGATCCTCAGAAAGCCAAATCAGAGAGGTTCGAGATAGTAATGAATCCGAGGAAAGTGAACTTCAAAGGTTAGCCAATTCCCATTTCTGCTTTGAATTTTGAGATATGTACATTGTCTGGACTGTCTTCACAGAGCCCTTTCCTTTCAGCTTTTAGAAAAAAAATGAACTGAAAACTATGTTGTGAAGTCGGATGATTAACCATGGCCCGACATCGGAGAACATGTAGGAGAAATAATTGCCCCGATGGAGTGATCGAAAATGACTGTTTAGGCTTTTAGCTGCTCATCTTGTTTAGGAAGTGAAAGTATCTTCAATCTCTCATTCTCTTTTCATGATTGTTATGTCTTATTGACGGTTAAGCAGAGTGTAGTTGACTATGAATTTTATCTGAATTATTACTTTATTTAAATTCATGTGTAAATTCTATCTCTGTTTTTTTTCTTTCCCCCCGTGATTGGTAATGTTATTGATTGTTTAGGAGAGGAACTGTGTTATTATTATGTGTGCGGACTGGCTTCAAATCGTCATGCAAAAACAGAACATGAAAGCTTTGTCATCTTCTGAACCTCACCCGGGTTCGAAAAAGGAAATTAAAAAGAATAAACTGAAAAGTATAAATATATTTTAAACTGGCTCAATCATACTAAATTTGAAATTGCATAAATATATTTGTCGTGGGAAAATTTTTTTATAACTTCAGGGCTCTTTGACTGTTCAAAATCCTCTATATAATATTCATAACCAGCTTCTTGGTTTTTTTTAAGACGTATGAACTTAACTAATTAAAGTACGTATTGGCTTAGGGTTCCCCATGGTTTTGGTATCAACATGCCTCGTCAATCCAATGCTTCTGACACAAATGGTCCACCTAGAAGAGATGTTGAAAGGTTAGAAGGTTCTTATATTTCTCCTTTGATATATTATGCATGTCCTAATTCACAAAGAATTATCCGGGTAATGCTATGCTATGATTGTTGAAAACAGAGTCCTACCTGCGTGAGTGATTTTATGGAAATAATGGGAGTTTTTTTTAATAAAATCTTAACATTAAGTAACCCTTTTTTAATACTTGTGATGAAATTTATAGTCGTTAATTAGATGATGTTTGTCACTGAATGTCATATTCTATTCATGTTATGAAAATTTTGAAGTTTAATTTGATAATTGATGTTTCTTACATTTTTTGGTGTATTTAATTAATTGATTGAAATTGTATTGAATTAATAAACTTTGAGCTCGTAATTAAAAAGTTTAATTTCTAGGCTATAGACATTTTCCCTTTTTAATTTAATTTGCATATGAGCTTGTTTACGTAACAAATTAAGTTATCACAGACAATGGCAAATGACAATTACATCTTACTACAACTCCAATTTTATAAATACTCCAAAATCTCATCCAAAGATGTTTATCTCTATTTCCACTGAAAGCTTAGTGTGCTTTTCATTGCTGTAAACCCCATTAGTTCCCTCTCGTTTCCTCTGTGTGCTAGAATCAAAGTTTTATAAAACAATAGTCCTAATTAAATAATGTGAAAAAAATAATATTATACATGGCAAAAAATAAAAAGTAATTACTTGATGAATCCATTTTTTAAGACAAATGTAGAATCAAAATTTGTTTTAGATCACAAGGCACTCACAATCCAATCTTGATCATAGATTCCAACAAAAGTTCATTACTTCTATCAATTCTAAATGAGTATTTAAGTGGGAAAACTCTCTTTGACGCCGATAATTGTTTAGAATCAATTTTAAGGTTTAAGAGTAGTGACCCTTATTTATATTGTAACAGAGTGGGTCAACTTATCACCAAGATCTATCCGTTACCACAATATTGGATTAAATTACCACTAAGCATAAATTATACAGTCACTTTAATATTGTGCCAACCCTTTTACATCTTATTCTATTATTGAATTAATAGGTCCATAATTGAAAATTTAACAATCTCCTAATTTGACCATGTAATTCAATAATAAAGGCCACTTTAATAAGATGTAAAAGAAAATTATAGCATCTTTACACCTATTGATCTAAATTAAAATTATAAATATCTAGCAAAATAAAATATAGTTTTTGATTGGAATATTAATAAAATATATACACTATACACTTAACCATGATGACCATATATAATATCCAATAGGAATATACATAACAAGATTGTGCTTAATAATATTTATATTATGACAATATATGTAAATCTTCAAACATTAAGTCGAAACATCCACCTAAGGTACTAAATGAGAATCATAATTCTCTATACAATATTAAAAGAAGGTTTAAAAGTCTCTACAAATATACCATAACAAAAATGTGCACAATATATGACAAAACATGAATATTCCATTTATATATATCTCAAGAAAATAATTTACATCATAATATTTTCACTAACTTAAAATATCAAAAGACTTAACTAATCTTATATTGATGACATAATCATGATATATTCTTACCATTAAGCATTTGATCAATGAATCTGCCAATACACGATCTGGGGAAATATGTTCAATATATATGATAGGCTCACGTACATTCTTTTGCATAAATTAGTGCTTTATATCAAAATGCTTCATACAAGCATAACTTTTGTTATTGTGAAAGACGTTTACACTAGCAATGCTGTTACAATAGATGGTCAAAGGTCTAGAAATGCTCTCAATAATCTTGAAATCAGCTATAAAGTTTCTTAACCATACAACAGTGCAAGTGGTTTTATAACATATAGTGTATTTTACATCCATGCTGGAGGTTGTTGTTAATAACTGTTTAATATTTTTTCACAACGTAACTTCTCTTACCATCATAAAGATACATCTAGATGTTGATTTGTATCATCTAGATAATTAATAAAGTTTGAATCTGAGTAGCCTATAATTGTGAGATCTCCTAATCTCCTACAAATTAGAATGTAAGTATCCTAAAGGTACATCATAATTCTCTTTACAAGAGTTCAATATTTCTGATTAGGTTTACTCAAGTATCTCCCTAATACATCAACAACATAAGCTATGCTAAGATGTGTATATGCATGAACATACATTAAGCTATTGACAATCAACACATATAAGACACTTTTCATTTTTTTTATTTCATAATCATTTTGAGAATACTGGAATTTAGAGAAAATTTTCCCTTTTGAATTAGGTGTGGAAACTTAAGAGCATGTTGAAATATTAAACCTTTTCAATACTTTCTTAATGTATGTCTACTAAGACAAACCAAGTAAGCCCCTGTCTATTGAGATAAACTAAGTAAGCCCCGAGATTTATTACAATAAATCCTTATCTCCAAAATATAAGAAGCATTTCCAAGATCCTTTATATCTAAATATTTGGATAACATTTATTTTGTCTTAGTCAATGGGTTCACATTATTGCTTGCAAGGACAATATCATCCACATATAGTACTAGAATGATAAAACTACTGCCCTTATCAATATATAAATATATTAATCCACTACATTTTTCTTGAACCTAAGAAAAGTTATCACCTCATTAAACTTGAAATTTACTATCTAGAAAAAAAATTTAAGCCATATATGAACTTTTTAAATTGACACATAAGGTATTCATTTCCCTTCTATTAGAAATTATTTGGCTAGTTCATATAAACAATATCTAATAAATCACTATTTAAAAAGGCTATCTTTACATCCGTTTGATGTAACTCTAAATTAAAATAAACTACTAAAGCCATGACAACTCGGAATGAGTCTTTAGTTTAAACTAGTGAAAAAGTTTCCTTATAGTTTATACCTTTCTTCTAAGTATGGCCTTTAGCCACCTATCTAGCCTTGTACCTCTCAACTAGGGGTGTCCAAAAAATTTCGATCCGTAGGTACTCGACCAAACCGACAACCAATTATATGATTTAATACAATTTAATAAATTTAATAATTTAAAAATGGGTTAAAAATTTTTTTAAAAATGTTTTATTTCAATTCAAACAATTTTAAAATTTATTAATCAAATAAAATCAAAATTGACTGAAATAATAATATAAACGAATAACTTACACTTGTCTTTAAGGCTGAAAAATATTTGCGAGGAAGAAACTTACACAATGGTCCTAATAGTAGTTTGTCTTATGCACTCAGAATTATATCTTCAATATTCTCTCTCCTTGTAAGCTTATAGCAAAATAAGATGATAAAAACTAGTTCAGTCATTTTCTCAGCTAACCCACTGGTCAAATGTTTTTCATTTAATTCTCATCACTAACTCAAGTCTTCATCTTACTATTATCTATCATTTCATAATTAAATATTAATATTTTTTTATTTTCTCATGAGCTGCACTCTCTCACAATGTTTTTATTATTTTTGGCCGCACTTTTCTCTTTCCCTTCACTCCTCCAAAAGGGCTTTCTTCTTCCTTTCTGTGTGTCTTAGTTTCAGCTTTTTCTTATATGAGTTGCAGCATTTTCTCTAATTTTGTTGTGCTATTTCTACATCTCTTCTTACAAATATGAAGTTATAACAACCTGATTAAACCCAGCTGAACTAACATATAATCAAATTTAATGATTTAAGGCGATTTATATTTTTTAAATGGATGAAATCAAATGAGGAAACTTACAATACAATCTCATCAGTTCAGCTAAAAATTTTGATATAAGTTGGTATAAACCAAACCATGGACAACCCTACTCTCAACTTCTCCTTAAGCATCCCTCTTGGTCTTAAATATCTATTTGCATCCAACTAACTTACAACTTGCAAGAAACTCTACTAGATTTCAAACTTGATTCTTGTGCATTGAAACTAGCTCATCATTCATAGCATTCATCCAATCAAAATTATTTAAATTGGATATAGCTTGAGAAAATGTTGTAGGATTAGTATCATAATTAATATCATATCCATACTTAATTTCAACCATTAGTTATACTAAATTAATTGGTGGAATAATAGAAGATGACTCTCCCAATGTTAGTGCTAGTGAAATAATTGTTTTATTTTCAGAGAAATCTATGATGCATGGTACTTGACACTCACTATCCAACTCATTAGCAAAGAAGATAGCTTCATTAGATTTAATTACTTTAGTCATATAAGTTAGACAGTAAAATTTGCTTACTCTTGAACCACTACAATACTTAATAAAAATTTGCTTACTCTTGAGCCACTACAATACTCAATAAAATATCCACTAATAATCTTCAAATTAAGTTTCCTTATGGATGGAATGTACTATTTTACTTCAGCTTTGCAACCCTAAACTCAAAAGTACCTTAAGCTAGGCTTCTTATTGTACTGACTTACTAGGAACCTAATTTAGAATGTATGCCGTCATTCTCAATATATCACTCTAAAAGAATTCTAGTAGCAAAGTATGGATTAGCATAATCTCACTATGTCCATAAGAATCTTATTTCTCCTTTCCGTAATTCTATTTTGTTTCGGTGTTCCAAGCATGGTATAACTTGTTTGAATTCCACAATCTTGTAGATATATTGCAAAAACACCAATGTTTCTTTCTATTTCATTATACCTACCATAATACCCATCACCTTTATTAGAATTAATACATATAATCTATTTGCCAAGTTTCAATACAACTATTGCCTTGAATGACTTAAAATCTTCTAGTAATTCTGATTTCTTACTAAGCAGCTTTACTTAACTAAATCTAGGTTATGATGAAGTATTTGTAGCTTTTTATAGCAACAAATGTTGCAAGTCCACTAATATTAGTGTGGATTAGTTCTAGAACATTCTCCTTTATGTTTGTTTTACCCTTGCTAACTCTAGCTGTAAGTTTTCTCTTAATGTAATGCATATAACTTCCAAAATTTGAGAAGTTTAGATCACAAATTACTTCTCCCTTTGCAAGTTTCAAAATTCTTTCTTTAGAAATGTATCGTAAATGTCTATGCCACAACATTGAGAATCTTTCATCAATTAGACATATTTTTTACCAATAACAAAGTTTATTAAGTTCAAAAAATTAAGATCTAAATTAATTCCATATAAACTATCACACATGGAACTAGTACCCATAGTAGAGGATTTATAAAATAATTTTGCTTTTTTCATTTTCAAAATAACAAGAGTATTTAACAAAATTCAAAGTAATAATTAAAATTAAATTTCTTTTTATGGAAAGTACTTAAAGTATGTTATTCAATAAAAGTTCATGTCTAGTTTTCAACTTCAACTTTACTAATCCTATGTTTTCTACTTTATCTTTGTCTCCATTTTTAAGTCTCACAATCATCTCTCTTTCACTTAGTTTTCTTAAATTTGTCAGGGCCTAAAAATAGTTAATCACATGATTAGTCATACCAATATCTAATCACCAAGAGTTTGATGACATATCAATAATATTTGACCTTAAACAAACTAGAGCTAGATGGTAACCTTAGCCATTTCTTGTCTTTAAAATAGTCTATTTTTTTAATACTTCTTACAAAACCTATAGTTTCCTTTAAATTAGGCCTTATCATATTTATAGTATTATTGACCATTAGATTCATTTTCTCACATTTTTTCCTTCTATAATTATAGCAACATTTGTTTTCTTTTTTATTAAACCTTCCGCCATGATTTGAATGTGTTCCACAAGAGATATAATTAACTAATTAAGTCTTTCCCTTATTTATGTCTTCCTTGACCTGTGTAATGATTGAAAAGAATGATTTTATAGTCTATTTTGATTTTTTAATATTATAAAATGTTTTCAAAATGTCAAATTAAGACAAAAGAGACTTCAATACATGCTAAGTCAAATAATTTTCTCCTATTTCAACTTTTATGGTTTCTAGCTTGTTGTAATAGTTAATTAATCTAAGAATTTACTTTCTTACCTTGCTAACACCATCATAACTAATTTCTCAAGCAATGAAATATATTGTTCCTCCTTAACTTTATCAAACTTCTCATATTTCTTAACTATAGAATTCAAAAACTTTTTTGCATTTGTCATTTCAGAAATGCTCTCTCTCTTTGTTTTATCCATCATGTACTTTATTATCATCAAGCACACTTTGTTAAAGTGAGTCCATTTTTCATGATGATTTCTTTGATTTACTATAGACTCAACATTGATCTGAGGTTTTATTTCCTTAATCACCAAATCAAGGTTAGAGATTGTGAGATATAGCTTTAGTGATTCAATTCATTCCTTATAATTCATCCTATTAAGCATTTTAATCACATTTAATTGAATAGATAAAAAGGCTGAGGAAATAAAGTTTAGAATATTAATGCATGTTTAATCTTAATTATGTTAGAAATTTTCCTCTATAAATTATACAATTGAATTTAGTATTACATTATAAAGCCCAATATCGATAGGGCATTAAAAACCTTATAATATAATATAAGGACTAAATATCATGTCTCTAGAATTCTAACAGTAATAGGGTGATGAAAATTTTAGAAATACTATACTTATTCTTACATTTATGATATCATTAATAAATCACATTAATAATATTATATCGAAAAGGTATTAAAATATTGTTAATATAATATTATCATTAATCTAACTATCATTTATTAAAATGAACGAAATTTTATGCAATTGGACTAGGCTCATAATTTTACAGAATTTCATGATATAACATAAGCCTAAATAATTTTTCTAAAATTATTTTTTCTATACACACATATACATAGAAAAAAAATTAATAGATCAAATAGTGTACAAAAATTCAACATAAAATATATGTGAAAGTCCAAAGTACATAAATACTGTAGTTAAATTTTCACCCTAAGACAATATTAATTGGCCATTCAAAATAAATAGATAAAAAATAATTAAAATATTTTTAATTTCAAAAAAATATGAAAAAAAGCCCAAAAAAACCTAATTCAGAAAATAGAGCTCGGAGGAGCTTTTATTGCCGCTGGCAATACCAAGACAATAGTGCATGGCATGCACGCACTAGCACCTTGCATGGACATCGCCAAGCATAGTTGTTCATCATCTCCTTCACCTAGCCAAGTCTAAAACCAGATTGCTTGACCTAATTGCAAACTTGACATGTCCCAATTGAAAAAACTTTTTTGTGTTTTTTCAATATATTTTTCATACATAATCATACTTTAATGTGTTTTAATGCATTTAATGTAAAAATTTTCAAAAAAAAAAAGCATTTAAAATTGATTCTCATAATTGAAAATTTTTCAGAATTTTAAACATGGCATTACTAGCTTTTCTTTCTTAAAAATATGAATTTAAACACTTATAAGTATCAAAATATATTTTTCTTAAATTGTAATACACTAAAATGAAAATTCTTTCAAAATTGATTGCAAAAAATTTCAAAACACCATAATTATTGTAAGTTGGCCAAAATTTCTTCATTTTGCAAAAAGACCATACTGGAGTCCGCCAAAGAGTGTTCTCAAATAGAACCCAAATTTATGTAGGAAATCTTTTATAATATTCATCATAATTTTGATCATTACATCAAAAAATTGGAAAAGAGAGTTTCCGAAACAGTATTGGGCAATTTTTTTTAAAAAGCAATTCTGATTTTTTTGGTGAATCCAATAAATTTCTGAAAAAATTTATTAACATTCATGATCAAGCAATAATACTAATGGATCTAAAAAAAATTTCAGACCATAACTTCAACCAATTAGGGTGTGTGTATATATATTGAGTATAAATTGCAATATTTCACACCCAAACAAAATTTTCTAGTACACACATATAGAAGCCAGACGTGGATGAATCATATATATAAATTTTTTCCTCATGTACAATTTGTATGACAACCATAAGGAACAAAAAAAAAAAATACACATATAAGCACAAAATAAATAGTATTAGCTCTATGAAATAATTTTAAAATTCAAAGTAATTTTTATTTAAGATAATTCATCTAAAATATAATACTACTTAAAAGATACAATATGATTCCCGAATTTACGTAATAATATATACAATCCACATGATTTATTAGTTCAGATACTAATTGCTAGAATCAAAGTTTTATAAAATAATAATCCTAATTTAATCATATGAAAATATAATATTATTTGTGGATAAAAATAAATAATAATTAGCTTATGAATCCATTTTTGAGATGAATGTAAAATATGAATTTATTGTAAATCACAAGCTACTCATGATCTGATTTTGATTACAAATTCCAACAAAAGTTCACTACTCCTATCAACCTTAGATAAGTATTTAGTTGGGGAGACTTTCTTTGATACCAATGGAAAGTATTCAAAATTAATCTTAGGGTTTATGAGTAATGATCTTTATTTGTATTTATAATATTAATGGATCAATTTATCATCAAGAATCACTTATTATCTCATTATTGTGTTATATTATCACCAAATCCAAATTATATAGTTACTTTAATATTAAGTTGATTAATAAATTTATAATAGAAAATCTAACACTTAATTGCTTCACCGTGCTCTATATATGCATGTATTTCGACGTAATCTCCTCTTTATCTCCTCATTGTTTATTGTTTGTGAACTAATTATAATTACAGTAATCATTATTATAAAACACAATCCAGAGAAATACTAGTTTCATTCTCCTATATCTAATTCTTACTCAGGCTCCTTAATATAAAATTCACAGTTCCATAAACCCCCATATATCATTTATGAAAGCGCAACAATTATTTGCTTGGACAAAATTTGCTATTTTATTGATTATTTAAAAAATTAAAAAAAGTTTGTGTTAATTAATATTTTTTGAAGTTATATATGTTAAGAAATTAATTATTCTAAATCATTTTTGAGGTTTTAGTAAAATAATTATAATTATTGCTTGTTTTGCCAAAATTATAGAGGGAGGACACTTTGCGTGAAAATGTGCAAACGTATAATTTTATTATGTGTGTATCAACTTTCGTCAGTGTCAAAAAGGAAAATATTTTCATCAATATTAAGTTCTTAAAAAAATAAATTTCTCATCCAATGCACCGGTAAATTCTTATTTTATAGGTTATACTTGGGGACGGAACACAATTTTTTTTTGGGATCAAATTTACACAGATTAAGCTCCTCTAAAGTGTATCTTGCATTTTAGAGGGTAAAGTGCATTATCTAAATTGTTAATGAAAAAATTAATTACTTATGATTTTATAAATAACAGTAAATAAAAAAATAATTTTTAAATTTGTGATTATTCAATCTCTTGATTTTTTTCATTAAGGGCTTCGATAATGCACTTTAAAATTTATTTACTTAATTACTTATGATTTTATAAATAACAAAAAATAATTTATTTACTACTAAAATCTCATTTACATATGAAATTAGGCAAAAAATAATTTATTTACTACTAAAATCTCATTTACATATGAAATTAGGCATGTCAATCATAAAGAGTCAATATTTGAAGGGGCAATATTAAAATTTGAGGGGGCAAATATTTAATTTTTTATGAATTAATTTAAAAATTTATAAAATTAATAATGTAAGATGTGGAATTATGTGAAGACTTGAGAGCTTGGCTCACTCACTTCATCATCTAATCAATAATTTTTAAAATTAATGCAAAAATATATACATTTTAAATATAAGTAAATTTCAATTAATTGAATACATAATTACTGTAAATTAAATTTTCTTGAATTTTATTTGTAAGATGCGTATTATCACTAATTGTAAATGAACTGTTAAATCAAAGAAAATAATTTTTTTTTAATTTTATGGATTGGAGTAAATGGTCCAACTCTTATACCGATCTTTGTCTAGGGTTTAGGTTTGTTGAGAAATATTTTTAATCATTGAGAAATATTTTTCTTGAATTTTATTTGTAAGATGCGTATTATCACTAATTGTAAATGAACTGTTAAATCAAAGAAAATAATTTTTTTTAATTTTATCGATTGGAGTAAATGGTCCAACTCTTATACCGATCTTTGTCTAGGTTTAGGTTTGTTGAGAAATATTTTTAATCATTGATGATTGTGCAGGTCACCGCCTTGGTTTCTGGTTTATTCAGCTCTTCGGCAGATTGAGGCTAGAATCCTTCAGGTGCACTCCCAAGGATCATCGCCTTTCAACACACACCCAGCCATAATGTGGATTTATGTGTTCGCTGTGTTTACCCACTATATTGCAGCTTTATACCATGACAAATGTTGGCTCACAGGCTCTAGATGCCCAAATATCTGTGATCCAGTTAGTCATATTTCGAGATCTCTGGCTTCGGCCGCATTTCTAGCAATGTTGGTTTCACCTTCTTTAGTGACCCTTGTTTTTGTCATTTGCGTGGTTCACTTGCCCATCTACGTTGACATTGCTCGTAATTGGATTCTGAAGGTGACAAAAATGATCTACGGCCATCTGTGCAATGGTGTAGTTTATGTTTGAAACATTTGGAACCGCATTATTTGAAGCAACAACACAGAAACCGCCAATCCGCCAACTAGTTGAAAAATCCTCATAAATTATATAAACTTGGTTCATTGTGAAGCTCAACATTGAACTCTGGACCTGGATTTAAATTGCAATTACGGTCACAGATGCAATCGCATTACATTTTTTGCGGTTGTGGCTAATGCGTTCTTCAAAATGTAAATCGCAGCCATCGCGGATGTAAATTTTTATAAACTTTGCACATTTCATTTAAAAAATATCTATATTAATATATTAAACTTGATATGTTTATATTATACTTTCTAAATGAATAAACTAGAATAAATAATTATATTTTATAGGTAAGAAATTTTAAATTTAACAAAATTTATTTAGAATGAGAAAATGAAATAATATACTATATAAATTATTACATAAAACATATATATATATATATATATATATATATATATATATATATATATATATATATATATATATATATATAAACACATAAATATCAATAATATATGTTTTCATAAGAAAAATAAATACATAAAATTTGTAAATAATTTAAAAAATAACTGGACATATAACTAATTGATAAACAAAACGATTTATAACTAATAAAATGAAAATAATTATATAAAATATCAGTACTATTATTGTGATATTTATCCTTTTACTTTCAAATCTTTTATCAATTTGACATTTATCCTTTCACTTCTAAATTTTATCAATTTTTTAAATATAAAAAAATCGTAATCAATTAATATATAAAAATCGGGGAAGACTATGGTACCCCTAGGAGTTTCAAACCCTGGGTGGTGTGGCATAATTTCATCCATTGGATAAGATTACCTAAGTCTTTGGTAATCTCATTTAATGAATAAGATTCTGCCACGCCACCCAGGGTTTAGAAACCCTGGAAGCATATTAGATTTTTCCATAAAAATCAGATCGGATGAAATTATTTTAGATTAAAGTTAGAAGAATCATTGTTGTATCTTGAATTATAATAAAGAAAATTAAATCAAAAAATTAATTAAAAAAATTCAAATTTTTCCTCGAATCTCTCAGCTTCTTTGTTTACTCCCTGTGCGCCTCTTTGCTCACCTTATCTCTAACTCTCATTTAGTGTATTAATCTACATTTTCGTCTCTCTCACCCTCTCACCTCTATCACAAAACTTCCCTAGACAATGCATCTATTTTCTTTTTCATTATGCTTTTGGCTTCATCTAAACACCAACCGGAAGAAGCATAATTTCTGGAGAGAACAACAACTAAACATAGAGATTGTTCAATTGCTTGCGAGAGTTCATGTTTGATAACTTGTCCCCACTCAAGTTCTCAGTCACCTCTAAATGTTATGATTCCCTTTCTGTAGAAAGCAGCTTAAAGTGATATGTGAAACCAAGACGAGTAAGGATTTAATTTTATTTTTGTATTTTCAGAAATGAAAAAGGACAATTTATCTATTTTCTCGCTCTAAGGAGATGGATCAAAAATAGAAAGCTCTAAAGAGATGGATTGAAGCTAAAAATCCATGATTTTTAGGTTGGAGTGTTGAGTTTGGATCTAACTTTTAGAGTAAGGATTTGCATTTGATTTCAAGAATTTTGCATTTGATTTCCATTTGGAGCTTTCATCCTTTACTGTTCACTCTCTACCCTCTGTTTCATCTTATAAATGTAAATTGAAAATGCTTTTCTGAATTTCTTTGAGTTGTAAAGTATAGTTTTTGCTACAATTTCTGATTTTTCCATAATGATTATCTATTTTGTACTTTCTTTAGTGTACGATTTGAATTAGGAATTTTTTTCCACTTCCTCATCTTCCTCTTCTGAGCACTATGAATTGAGACATATATATTGCATTGAAATGCGCTTGATGCGGTCATTATGGCGCCGCCGCATCAAATCGCAACAACATTTTCTTGCGCGCTTCAAAAGTGATTTTTAATCACACCGCAAAAGCGGTGGAATGCGGTAATGGTCCCCTTCGCAACCGCAATTTGGCAGCCGCATTTTACATTGCGGACCATTTTTTAAAACCCTGCTGAACATTTAGTATGCGATGATATTTGATATATTATTTCTGTATTACGTATGCCATGACCCTTAGCTATTGATGATTATGTGGAAATTATAATATGTCATTAAGATTACTAGTTTGTAAGAATAATTTTATATTATTTGTTGTATAGTCATATTTTATTTATTATGTGAATGGATTACTGATACATAATAGAAATATCTAAGGGAGAAACCGGACTTAGTGAGCAGTAAAGCTCTCTCTTGTCTTCCCCTCTCCCTTTTCTTGGACATTTTCTCTTCTCCTTCAATCTTTTGCAGCAAGTCCAAATTAAACAAACCCTAGTAAAATGGTGAAGCAAAACGACCTTTTTAAGGCCTCAAGGTGCTGCGTTTGGACTTTGGGTTGTTCCAGCTATATAGAATCCTTTTAGCAAACTACCTCTTGAAAATGCCCAAATTTCAGATTAGGAATTATCCTTTGCATGCGAGTAAATTGAGCTTTCTGAAATTCTTATAAGGTTAGGCTGGGTTTGGTTCATGAAAATTCATTTTATTTAATTTTTTATATTTTTGAAAATGAGATTGATATTTAAATGTAATTCTTATTTTTATCTCAAAATAATAATTACAAGATAATTAATAATTTAGATAATAATAATTAATTATGGTTAATTATGATGACAATGAAGGTAGAGGAAGTAGTGATACTAAAACATGACGCAATAGTAAGGGCAACGGCAATGATGGAGGTAATGTTAGTGGGGGTGCTAATTACGAGGGTAGTGAAGGCTAGCAATGATATTGTGATAGTAGAGACACTAACAACAACAGCAGCCATGATTATAGAGGTGGAGATAGCTGTGGTGGAGGTGAAGGAAGTAATAGTAGGGACAATAACAATAATAGTAACAACAATAATAAAAATAAAAATTATTAGTGGATGAAAGTAAATAATAATTTATTATACAAGTTAAATAATTTTAAAATTCTCATTGCATTAACATAAAGCTTAAAAACAAAAGTTTGGTAGAGGTAATAGCAAACAATTAATAATAAAATCGTATCTTTATTTTTTTTTTCGCATAATGATAAATTCGGGTCATATTAAAGAAACAACATAAAATTTTTATGTGCAATGATATTCAAAATTTTTATTTTATATGCAATGAAGTTTAGAAACATATAACATCTATCACTTTGCGACAGAAACTCAACTAGAAAAGGAAAGGGGCGGTCTAAGCTTTTTAGATCTTGAGGCTGAGTTCTAAAAGTTTGTCGTAGATAGTCTAGCCGCAGCCAAACTTTATCTATTTATTTTGTCCAAATTAATTCTTCAATCAGGGGATATTTTTTCCAATGGTACGCTGCAGGGAGAACATGGTACAAGAAAAAAACAAAGGGTGATCTTAAAATAAATTTATACTTGGAGAGATGACCTTTTACTTTTTTGGCTCTTGTACCCTTCAAACATGTTTTTACAGCGAACAGGAAAAAACAGAAAAGAAAAGCCTTTTACTTTCTCTTATCTAGTTTTTAAATTTGGACTCTTTAAATATTTTCTTATCAATTTAGAAGAGAAGAAAAGAAAATACAAAAACATATTTACATGTTCGAATGTGGAAAATTGTATTACTATTGATTTGGGATCGAAGGAAATATCAAAATAAGAAAATTAGGGAATCTAAATCATTAGGTGTAATCTAATAATAAAAATTTAGATAATCATTACGTGGATAAATCTTAGTTTCAAACTTCTTCAATCGTCACTTTCAATTTAAGTAAATAAATAAAAGAAAGTAAGCTGATCCTCATTTATAGTTACTCAAACAAATTAGGGCTATGTGTTCTTGGGTACTGAATTACAAAATTACTGTTAGATATTGAGTGATGAAAAAGAGAAAGAGAGTTGAAGTCCAGTAATCCATAAAGGTCTCGTCCCTGAGGATCATTTCAAGCAATCCCTAGTCTCAAAATTGTCTTTATTCAGTGGACAAAATATTTATAGTACAAAAGTGCTTAACCAAGGTTAAAATACATATTAAATCAAGTTGAATGTATATATGTTTCTTATACCATCTTCAACAAATTGAAGTATCCAATCTCATAGATCTATAATCACCTGAGTCTCGTAAAGCACGATGTATGCAATCTTAATTTACCTCTGAAATTGTTGTTGGTTTCACACAAATTTAGTTTGTCAATGCATATTGAATTTAACCCATGTCTTTAATATTTTAAAAAAATTTCACCGGTGAACAAAATAAGATATGTTATATTTTATCTTTTATTTTTTAAAAATAAAAATGATTAAACTACTAAATGTTGTCATTAATTTTTATGACGATAAGCTATCTGTTGGAATAGTTGGTAGCAAGATTTTATGTTAGCTGTGGTTATTTGGAATCACTGTTAGAATTATCAAGCAACACGAACTTTTAAAATTTAATCTTTCAATTTATTCTCTACAGGGGAAATGATGAGTGTCTTCTCTTTTAACTAATCATATTAGGAATGCAAGATCCTGCCTCAAACTATTAGTCTACCTTTAATGATAGGCTTTGTTGTTATATGCATATATTGAGGGTGAGGATATTTCTACAATGCTTATATTGATCACAAATTTTGAAAAAAAAAAAACTGAAGAAAAGGTTCTAACACAAGTTTCAATAAAAAATTTATTTTTTTAAAAAAAAATCTATCAAGAATTCGTGTATACAACAACCAATTTCTAAAAAAATCATATATATTGACAAAATAGTAATTTACAAACCATTTACATATATAAATATTTAAGTTTGAAATATATATAAAATGTACTTATGTATAGAGTTGAAAACATGAAATATAAGCAAATATACATAACACCAATAGAATTGTGGTTTAAGTATTTGGCTGGTCTATACTGTAAAATTTGTATTGCAATTCTTAAAATTAAAAAAACAAAAATGAACTTAACACGAGGTTCTGCAACGAAGTTATATTCCTCCTTTATTCTTTATACTTTACCTAAAAACATTATAGTTATACAGTATGATTAATTATACTTACAAATAAAAATATGATTGTAAAATATATAAAAAGAAGGAAGTCATATCTAATTTTAACATTAAATTAAGTTAATCATGTTAAAATATATAAAACAATTTTAAGCATTTTTTAAAAAAATAAGATGATAAATTAATTTTTGTCTTATTTAATTAAAGAATAATTTAGACTAAAGGGAAGCATTGTAATAAAATGTAGCATTTGAAAAATTAATTATAAAAGTAATCCTACCCTATATTTATTGTAATAAAATACTAGGCTTTTTCCATTATTATAATGTCGACAAGATACTAAAACTTATTTTATATTGTACACATAAAAAATATATTCTATATAAATTTATCATAATTATTTAGTTTTATTGCTTTCACATTTCATTTTTTTTATTTCACATTTAAGATATGCGCACTAACTAGGTCTAAGTTTAAATCTTTTAAAAGTTATTATAATCACAGATTTGTACTAATCTGTATTAGTCTCTCCTCAATTAAGACTTCAATATATTAATTTCTTATACTGTCTCCTGTTCTCCTTTGATTTTCCCCAAACTTTTATCAATTTTTACTAATAACTCTACCTCAAAAGTATAGTTTATATGTATTAATTTATCTTGTCCACAAACTATTTCACACATACCGATGCATATATACATAAAATATCTGATGACTTCACATAACTTACTGTAAGATGAAAGTCCCACCAACAATTTCAAAGTCTACCTTTCTCCGACTTTGCGACGAAGCCCTCCCATCCATCCCCTAAAATATTAAAAAAATAATTTATCTATTAACTTAATTATATTACAACGAAAATTCCCGATTTAGATTTTAATTATAGAGCCTGAAGATGTTAGTCCAAAAAATTGGTAATCATCTTGAAATAGGTTATTTTCATAGAACCCGTATAATATCATTTATTTATTTTCTTTTCTTTTTCTAAATTACAAGTGTTATTATTTGATGATAATGGATGGAAGAAAATATGATGATAATTAAAGTACATCATTAGACTAAATTATTAAATTTTATTTATTTATATAGTATTATATAAAATAAATAAAATTTAATAATAAATTATTACATCAGTACACCAAAATCTCTTTCATAAAATATTGGTAGAGTCCTTTATATGCTTATCGCCACAAGTTTTCATGACTTTATTGGAAGAAATTAATTATAATATTAATAATTATTTTAATCACCAAGCTAATAATAGTATTAATAGGTAAAGTAATTAAAGATAACATTACAGGAAGCGCTTAAAAAATTTACTTAAATTTGTGCGCCCTGGAAATACCTCAGCGGCTCAACCAAATGCTCTGCTACCGACAGAGCCCAGACAAACGGCAGCCGTGAACTCCAGTTAGCCTGACGTCGAACGCTGCTCAAGCGGCTCAAACTGGGCTGTGCTGCACCTGAAGACATCAGGCGGATTCACAAGCTCCACCAGCTCCCGAAATCTCGAGATGGGACTGTGTGGCGTCGGGTTGAAGCCGGCAGGAGGTAGTTTGATCGAGAGAGGGATACGTCAGCGGAGGATGGAAAAACCGGCAACTGCCACTCTTCACTGCGGAAACGGCCACCGATGGAGGAAGAGAGAGACGATGGCATGGTGGGTGCAGCCAAACAGAAGATTCGACCAGAGCAAGAGGCAACCATGATGAATGAAGCTAGAAACCCAAGGCGTGGTTGCATCTGGCGGTGAGGACTAAATCAAGAGGGGAGAAAAAGGAGAAAGAGAGGAAGATAAAGAGAACAAAGCAGAGGCTTGCTCCTCATTGACGAAGACAGAGGGTTTTCGTCGGTTAAAATACAATTTTAACGTTTTTTACGAAATTTATTTCCGTTTTACCGTCCTTTCGAAACCTATTACCAAAATACGCACAGAGTGGGGAGACGCCATTTGGGTTGGCGCCATGTGGGGGGGCGCCATCTAGGATGGCGCCTCTGGCAAGCTATGAGGACGCCATTCAAGGTGGCGCCCTCGGTCCCATTTTTTCCAATCTTTCCTTTCAAAAATAATTAATTTTGATATCATTTGAAAATTAAAATTTTAAAAATAAATAACATATAATTGTGGCTCAAAATAAATTTTTGAAAATAAATTACTCATTTTATAATTATATTTGATGTTATATAAAAATATGTTAACTCCACTTTGATATCTAATATATAAATTTATTATAGAAATTAAATAAGAAAGTAGTAAATGATAATAATATAATAAATAAAAATAATAAATATTTAGTAAATAATTAAATATTATTTTAAAAATATAAGATCAATAAAGAATAATTATGTAATTTATATTAATGTCTCTCAAAATCTGATCCAATGACACTTAATATTTATTAATTTTCGAAATTATAAACTTCTAACATTTGGAATTATATTATTATAAGTAATTATTTAATATGTTATTACACATAAGTAAATTTATTGAATTATTTAATAATATTCTTTATTTACGAACTTGAAGATTGTTAAAAATAAAAAGCAATATAACGAAATAAATATGTTTTTCTTATTTTGTATTTATTCCAATAATATTCTTGTCACTTTATATTTATCTCAATAAAATTATTTTTTTTGTAACAAAGTAAATGCGAAATGACGAGATTGAAGATAGCTGAAAATTTAAAAAAAACTATAATTCGTTTTTTAAGAAACCATTTTGGCAATGAGAGGGAAAAGTACCGATTAACTATTTTTTAAGAAATTATTATTCGTTTTATCGTTCCTTTGAAATATTTTATCGAAATAAGCATAGAAGATACGCACAGCAATGGAGAGACGCCAAATGGTGTGTAGAGGTACGGTAGACGAAATGGCGTCGTTGACGCTGAAGGGAAGGGACGGCAGGCGATATGACACCTTTGGCCTATGGCACCCTCGCTCCTCATTTGTAAGTTAATTAGCCAGTGACCGTATTGACTGTGAATCCAAGAGACTTGAATTTTGATACTGTACATGGGCAGCATCCCCATCTACGTTGACAATTGTACTACATATTTTTATTCTTAAATGTTTAGTGAACTCGATTCAGAATGTATTGAATAAATACAGCATTTAATGTCATTGACAAGGATGATGGTTATTTATCCTTCAAATATTATAATTAATATTATTAATTTTTTGGTATTTAAATAAATAATGAGAAAAAATTTTAATTAAAAAATAAATATTTATTTCACATTATGAATATAAAAGTTATTAAATTAATTTAATTTTTTTTATTTATTTTCACATGGTAAATAAAAAAAGAGTAGATAATTATAACAGTTGTGAAAGTATGATAATTAATAATGTTAGTTATTATATTTGGGAGATGTCCATATCATCATTTTTTTAAAAAAATTAAATATTACAATGATTTTGAAGTTTATTATTATTTATAATTGTTAATACGCAAGCAAGTAAAAATGTCGTATTAATTAAAATCATTGTAAATGTTGATGTTTGGCAATAAAGTAGTAAAATCATTGTAAATGTTGATGTTTGGTAATAAAGTAGTAAGATAAATGTACATAAATATACAACAAACATAAAAAAGAAAGCTAATGTCTACGTAAGTGATTTCCAGTCCCACATCTAGGATCGATAATGTGGCGGCCGTATCTACTAACCCTCTGCGCAAGCTCGGGAGTCACATCCTCGGTGTTTGTGTCTCCTCTACCTCCAGGTCCCACTCTACCTCTGCCCCTAGCTCCCGCTCTGCCTCCACCTCTACCTCTATGTACAAGCTCTGAGTCGTCTGTCATCATGCCACCATATGGTAATCCCTGGTCCTGGGTATGCCAATCAAATGTAGGATGATATGGCTGCTTGCGTATATGTGACCTTGTTGTAATTCAGCATGTGCTTCTTTTGCCCTTTCCACAAAGTACTTGACACATCTGTAGTCTGTTTGTTGAACAAGGCCTATGATTGGTAGCTTCCTTAATTCTTTAAAGAGGCCATTGATGCATTCTACAATGTTAGTCGTCATATGACCATATCTCCTGCCTTCATTATAAGCAAGCGTCCACTTCTCCATCGGAATAGCGGTCAACTTCTTGTGGATCTCCTCGTTGACTTTGCTAAGGTTCTCCAATCTCTCCATGGCCTTTTCCCAACTGGGCTCATACGCTGAACAGAAGGAGACAAATAGGTTAACCCGGTTGAACTACTAGATACACAAATTTATAGATGAAAGGTTCAACAAGGAAATTATGCTATAACACATACCAATCTTAAGGATAGCTTTCCTCACATTGTCATTCTTGCACTTCTTGCGAACGTTGCTGGCAATATATTTGATACAGTACCGGTGAAAAGCATTAGAAGGCTGCCATCCTAGACCTTCGGTGGCTACAACATCTTTTACAGCTCGGTGCCGATATCATATCAAGCATATTCCTTGCTTGTTTGTAACATTTACCCGCAGTAATGCCAAAAACTAACTCCAGTTTTCATAGTTCTCCCTGTCAACAATGGCAAAGGCAAGAGGAACAGGGCATTTGTTACTGTCCTGGGTCGCAGCAATCAGTAGCACGCCCTTGAACTTGCCATACAGATGCGTTCCATCAACTTGTATGAATTGCTTGCAGTAAGGAAATGCGGCAATGCATGGCTTGAAAGCCCAGAAAACTCGGTTGAAAATATGTTTCTGCGGATCAACACGGTTGTCAGCTGTGACAAATTCTTGTGACTTCAACTTGAACAGTGCCTGGTCACAGTAGCCTAGAATGTCCAACCATTTGGGAAGCACTTCGTACGATTTATCCCAATCACCGTACACCTTGACAATTGCCTTTTGTTTCGCCTTCCATGCTTTCCTATACGAAATCTTATACCCATACATACCTTCCACCCTCTCTTGTATAAGCAAGATTGGAACATTTTGCTTCACTTTAACCATCTCCAGTATCAAGGAACTGATATACTCGGAGTCCAGAGACTTGTGATCCTGTGTCAAACTGGCGTTAACACATGTGTGAAGCCCTGAAAATCTAGTTATTGTCCAAGCGTTACAATTCTTCAGTTTTGTCGCTTTGAGGTGGAAATTGCATTGGTCCCCGTAATTAGCACACTTCACGCTTAATCTCCTGGTATCCGACTCTTCGACGTAATAACTATGGTGCCTTCTGATGTGGTAATGCTTGGTTACAGCAATTAAAGCCTCCTTGCACTCGAACTCTTGCCCAACCTGTAAGTCCTCCATGTCGTAATCATAGCTTGGTTTCATTATTTTCAAAAATTCATTAGGATTCCGTATGGCATCCCAATTAATGTGAGAGAAGACAGCAGCTTGAGGGACACCACATGATGTCTGTGCAGCATTGTCACTCCTCACCTGCCGCATTGCAACACTGTCTCCATGTGTAGTGGCACATTCTTCGTCATCAGTGTCACGATCATCATCGCTGCTGCAAGACACCTTATCGTCCTCAAAACCAGACTCAAGGTGGGCATCCATCAATATAGGATCAGCGGATTCTTCCTCTACGACCGGTAAGGCACTTGTTGAACCCATCATAGTATGTGATATATTTCTCGGGAAAACACCGGCAACAGATGAGTCCAATGCAGGAGTATAACTATTAGAAATGCGGAACTCGATTCCACCTGTGTAAGGAAGGCCTTCCCGCACCATCGAACAACTAGTACTGACATTAGCCGTTGGAACCATAGGTGATCTACTTGTTGGAACTCTTTCTTGTGAACCTAGATTGGCAGCGTGCAGTTCGGATATGATCACCTCTGCGTACAACTCCATTGCTGTCATCGTCGGATGCTGTTCGTAGTTTGCTATGGCACATGCCAAGTCTTCATCGTCGTCCAATTCGTATGCCATGTATTGAGCCTCTATTTGATGCTGTGGAAACTTGTAAACAATCTTCCCCACAGCTTGATCTTCGTGAAGCTTCAGTCGGGCATGGATTCTCTCTCGCAAAACATCCATAGTGCTGCATCCTCTTAATTTCAATGCCTTTGGGGGAGGTCCATCGTACATTACCCTCATTGATCTCTCAATAATTGTACTATTTGAATATATAAAGGCAATTAACTTTTCCTCATCTTTTTACTTTTAGCTGCACAATACTCACTGCACCCCCACAACTGACAGATAGTCTCATATACGAATTTTGTTCTTGTAAACGAGTGTACTAGTATTTAATACTATAATTAAAAATGAACGGGATGTATTACTATTTTGCAAGGTATTCTATTAATTTTACGTAATAATAAGATTATTTTTTCGGCCAAGCAAATGTTATTTCTTTTCCAAAACTAATATAAAATTTGACTATATAATCTTATCTATGGTTTAGTTTATCTCTTTCAATTAAGCACTTCTTAGTGATTTTGCACAAATTATACTAATTAAATTAGTTAACGTTTTTAATACACTATCTTTTTTATTTTTACGCCTTTTTTCTCCGTTCACACCTACTACCAAATAGCAACCAAAATTATGTACACATTATTATTGCCAATACTTCCATATATATTTTAATTCTTCCTAAATAAACCTATGTATAGTATAATTTTTTCAAGTACGTTTACTATTCTTCCATTTATAATATCTACTATTTAAATGCAAAGTAGTACAAATTTTCAATAACAATATCCTATTTTTTTAAGGCTTTTGGTTACATTCACATTTCCTAGAATCTTTTTTAGTACCTTTCTTATGATATATAAAGATTTCACATGAAAAAATTCTCTAAATATAACTTTCACCTAGGTCGTAAGACCTATATTATGACATTCTTCTTTATCTCGTTTGTTATTCTTTTAATAGCATAACCTATCATATTACTTATAAATTCCTACAAAATTTTCATAAATCATAACTTCACATCTTAAATCATAATTTCACATCATGAATCATAACAATTAATATAAAATAAATAAATCTATATTATTAATATCATAACATTCTAAATAAATTTCTCTACCAATATAAAAAATATTTTCACTATGACTAATAAAAATTATAATATAAGCATAAAATTCTTAAAAATACTAACCGGTAAGTATTCGGAGAAGCAAACAGAAAAAAGCCTCTGCATGAAAAAAAAATTTGTTAGATAATTTAATAACTTTAATCTCTCAGTAAAAGTTATTAGGTATTATTGTATTAATTAAAAAATTATGCAAAAATTACGCTAAATTAAATATATTTTGTAAGATAATATATTAAAAGAATAAAAATAACAATATATATAAAATTTTATTGATGTATATTCAATTTAAAATATAGTGTTCGAATTTTTATATCAAGAAAATATTAATGAATTTTAAAAGATAATTAATTTTTATTCTTAACTCATATCATTAAAACTAAAATATATAGTTAGTTATTTCAATTAGCATTTTCCATAACATGAATTTTTCAAAAAAAGATATTTGATCATTAAAAATAATTTTATGTCAAAAATATGATATTATATTATATTAATATCATTCAATATATTCCATTTCAACTTTTAATAGAATGATTGAAGAAATAAAGAAGAAAAAATTCAGCAAGGTAGATGAAATAAAGAATAAATTATGTACGAACTGTAAACTCTCTGAGAACTTTCAGTTGATGTATTTTAAATTTAAAATATAATATTTAAAAATTTTCATCAACAAAAATTTAAAGATATTTATATAAATAATATTTAATTCAATCACTAACTTTTTTTCTATAGATTATAATATGAAATTATTTATTTTTGTTAAAAAAATGTATATTAAAGGTTCAATTCACTTAAAATATTGTAATAAATTAAAAAATATAATTAATGATTGTAAAAAAAATATTGTTAATAACATGTTAGTTTTCTAAAAAATATAATATGTTAAAGCTTCAATTTTTTCTAAATCCTAGATCATCATTTCACATTATAAGTCATAATAATCAACATAAAATAAAAATTATAATATAAATGTAAAAAATATACAAATACTAACCAGTAAAAATCACAAACTATCACAGATCACATAAATTTATATAATTTTTTTCTAAATCCTAGATCATCATTTCCCATCATAAATCATAATAATCAACATGAAATACAAATTATAATATACATACAGAAATTATAAAAATACTAACTAGTAAAAAATATAAACTATCACATATCATATAAATTTATACAAATCTTTTCTAAATCCAAGATCACCATTTCACATCATAAATCATAATAATCAATATAAAATAAATATTATAATATAAATACAAAAATTATCAAAATTTAAACAAATAAAATTTATAAATTATAACAGAAAATTCTTTCTAAATCCTAAATCATTATTTCATGTCATAAATCATAATAATTAATTTAAAAAAATATAACTTGAAAATAAAAATTATAAATATACTAACCAAGCAAGAATTGACTAGGATCAGATTTACTCCAAAGCAGAAAATGCTTCTGAATGAAATGCACAAAAGAAAGAACAGATGATGATTTATGAATGAAGGAATATAAAATATGAAGAACTGCGGGAAGTGGCTGCAAGTTTTACGAAGAAAGAAGAGAAGCAGAGCGGCTGTGAAAGGGTTTCGGAGTTGTGGGTGAGGAGTGAGGACGGAGGACGGGCGGGGTGGTATAAATAGGGGGGAGGCGCCTGATGAAATGGCGCCTCCCAATTCAAATTTCAAAAAAATGGCGCCCAGGGCGTCTTTTGAAATGGCGCCTTCCCCTTACAGAGGGCGCTAATTTGAATGGCACCTCCCACTTGGGGGGCGCCACTTCAAAAGGCGCCTCCAAGGGGAGGATGCCATTCTGAATGGCGCCTCCAAGGCCTTTGGGCGCCATTTTGAATGGCGCCCTACGTATTTTGATAATATATTTTCAAACTACAGTAAAACGATAAATTATTTATAAAATACGCGTAATCTGGTATTTTTTCCGTCTTCGTCTTTGTTTTTATTTTAAGTTGACGAAGACCTAGGGTCAAGTTTTATTTACACTATTACTTTTATTTCTAAAATAAACAAGATAAAGAGGATAAAATAAAATAGAAAGGTAAAATCGCTTCAATTTTGAGGTGATTCATTTTTCATCTATAGAAGTTTGAAAATTACACTCTTCAATTATATAGAAAACGTGAAATTAATGCTCAGTATTAACGTCATTATCCATTTTGCTAATGAAAAGAAGTTGAATATTTTTATTATTAGATTGTATTTAATATATTAAAATGTATATTTTAATTTTAATTTATTTATTTTAATATTTGAAAAAGGTAATCTAAAGATGAAACACTCAATCTTAAGAGGTGAAATTTCTATAACATAACCTATTATTAAATGAAATTATTTTTTATGAACATTTTAAATAAAAATTATCATATTATAATAAGTTAGATTATTTTATTATTTTTACACACATAATTTTTAGATTATATAATTAATAAAAAATAAATTGAATATAAAAAATTTACTTACACGAGTTGTGAAATTATTTACGAATAAATAATAAAATCAACTAACATATAATACTATTATAATTCTTGATTAGAAGCTTTAAGGAAATAATCGTATAATTTGAGTAAAATAGTTAATCAAATTGATTGTAACTATTTATTCCAAATTTCATGTAATTTAAGGTTCTGGTTTTTAAGTTTTCAAAATTAACAGGAAAAAAAATCCAATCATCCAAAATTAGATAAAGTATTTTGCAATTTTTTCAAACAGAAAGGAAAATTATTCTTGTAAAAGTGTGTTACCTTCTAACACAATTTTAAATTTAAAAATGTATTTCTAGTTCACATAAATTATGTAAGATGAATACACATAAGTTTTATATATAAACAAGTTTCTATAAATTTTAAAAGTCACTTAAATAATACTCCATTAAGAGTCCTTATCACAGATAGTTGTTGAAAGATCGATACTGATGCAACAAAATTAGGAAATAATTAAATATGTGTGTACAACATAATTATAACACAAGATTCCTAATTAAACAAATCAATCAAATAATTATATAACCAAGTGGTATCAAAATTACATGTATCATATGATTTGACTTGTATAAGAATCTACACAAGAATGTAATCAATAAAATCATACCGATAGGATATAAGAAATATTGAAACATCATAATTGCTGCATATCTATTCTATGGAGTCTAAACCCTAAAATTACATTAATAATATCACACCGATAAGGTGTATCCATCATCAATGCAATATGCTCTTAAATATCCCAAAAGGATAATATTTTATGTAAAACACTCTTTATTATATCCCTAATCTATTATTAGTGTGAATTAAATGGTTTTAAGCGTTTATATATGTACAAAATTACATATTTTAGGATTGAAAATTTAATAAATAAACTTATGCTTGCAATTAGAGAGAATGATTGCTCACAAAGTCCAAAAAAGTACGAAGAATATTCATAAATTTTTATAGGCTAAAATTTCATAAACAATATATATATATATATATATATATATATATATATATATATATATATATATATATATATATATATATTTATGCCAAATTAAATGAAAGAAAATTCATATGCAAAAAAAAAGCATGAATAATAGAAAACGCCACAATGCTTATATATGAAACACCAAAGACAAATATGTAAAATGTTAGGCGTGAGCATATATAAATCAACAAAATATATACCGAACTCCATAATGTAAAGAAAAGTCAAACCAAATTTTTTTTTATTTTATATATGGAGTCACAAATTACAGTATATATACAAGTCTCCGGGTACATCCAGAATCATATATATATATATATATATATATATATATATATATATATATATATATATATATATATATATATATATATATATATATATATATATATATATATATATATATATATATATATATATATATAAAGTGAATGTCAAATCATTTATGTGTAGAATGCCAAATTCAAAAATTAGGAAATTCCTTTTATATATTACATGAACAGAAAATCATATGTTAACAAAAAAAGAAAACTGAAACTAGTAAACGTGAAGATCCTTTACATAAATTCCAAATGGAATGCTAGAAGTATGTGCATATATACAGAACGGTAAACAAGTAATAGTATGGTATTCTACGTATTCATACAAACAGAATTCATAATTTAGTCCAAAGGAAAAAAATAGATCTAAAAAATTTCGAAATTGAAATTCCTAACCTTGATACTTTTATGCATGAAAGAGAAAAAAAGAAAAATTGGGAATTTTATGAATTTTTCAAGATAATTAAAATTTCTCATATTCAGGTAATCTATACTACCAACATGATTTGATACCATATGTTGAAAATATGAATTAAAATCATAAAATGTAAAATTGATCACAATAAAATTAAAAATATACCTGGTACATAATTTGGTGAGATCATGGCTAATCTAAATGATAATGATAAGTAGAATGGCAACCTACTTCACCCCTTAAGTTATCTAGATAGAGAGAAAAGGAAAAAAATTTTTAAAAGTGTGAATTCTTATTGTGTATTATCCAAATAATAACCTTGATATTTTTATTTAAAGTTAGACTTGTGATAGGAAACTGCTAATCACTAAAGGATTATAGGTATATAGGTTTATGTATGATCTAACCTATCATAACTCATACACAATAAATCAAAATCTAATCTGTTTCATACTTAAAGTTAAAACACAACACTAATTACTTAAATAAATATTATAATAATTAATTAATGCTAATCCACTAAAGGGTTATAAGTTGGGACCTTTATTAATATGAGTTTATACATAATTCAACCTATCACAGATCATAAATAATAAATCAGGACCCAATTTGTTCTATATTTAATGTTAAAATATAAAATTAATTACTTAAATAAATATTTTAATAATTAATTAATACTAATTCATATAAATGTATCTAAACAAATTATTTATTTTATTTTTAATATAACAAAAAAGTAACCATTACTATTGCTTCCTGGATTGAAGTTTGCAATATCTTTATGGAAGCTGGCGCTGGCGGTCTGGTTCGTCTGGTTCTCTTCTCTTCCCATCTTGTTCACATTAGGAGATTTTAAATGATGGCAGGGATGGAATTACTAGGAGAGTTTAAGTGCCTTAACTTCAGCGTAATCTCATATATTATATTATAAATTATATAAAATTTTAATTAATGATTAATAAATTAAATATTTATTCTAAAAATTTTAGTATTGTTCTTTCAAATATTATATATTTTTAATTGACATGCCTAATTTCAAAATTTTAATAGCAAAACCATTTTTTTATTTTATTTTGATAAAATATTAATATAACTTTTATTATTTTTAAATAAAAAGTATAAAATAATTAAGTATAAATTTTTTTATAATATTCATATATACATCTAAATTTGACCAAGAAAAAATTTTAATTTCGTCCCTGGCTTCTAGGAACTGATCATGGAAGGTTAGAAAATTCCCATTTATGCTTTCAAAATCAGTGTCTGGCGGACTGCCGGCATTCAAACCTTTCAGCTTTTAGCTTTTAGCTGTTCTTCTATTCTATTTTATTTATCTTTTTTTTTTTTTTTAAATCATTGGTATGTGTTACTGTTTGTAAGGGGCACCGTAATTCCTATGGAAGTCGACGTTGCTTGTAGGAAGTGGCTAAAACGCTTTACTGCGAAGTGTAACCAATCTTGATTCAAAGACAACTCCTACGATCCACTCCTGACAATTAGTCTGTGATGGTATTTGATATTTTATTTCTCTCTCACCTTCAAGTTTTTACGTAACACTTGAATGATGATGATTACGGGGAACCCTAAATCCGAATCAGCATGTCTTAATGGAATATATTTCCTATAAAAATATAGTTTTACAATATTAAAAAATTTAAAATATTCTATTTGTTTATTATTTGATATGAAATAAATGGTAAAATACGATGTCTTTCATTTTAAAAAGAAAGTTTTCTTAATTATCATATTATTAAATATTATAATTTTTTCATTAAAATGCATAAATAATATATCACTTTTTTATATAAATAAATAAAATTTCTGAATGACAAATATCTTTGAAAAAAGGTGAAACTCGGCTCCAATAATGTCATTCAGCTTGATAGTTTGTAAGAATGTTTTGATATTGTGTAGTGTGCGGACATATTTTATTTATTATGGGAAGGGATTCCGATATAATATTAATATATTAGGCAATTTAATAAAAAAGTTAACTAGGTGGATGATATATGTTAATTTCAAATTTAATTTAAAAATTTTATTTGTAAATTTTAAAAATCGGAAGGAAGTAAAATACAAACATCTAAAATCATATGATTTTGCTGATATTTGGCTACCTCTCTTATTTTGGGTTTGCCTTATATGGCGCCAAACTGTCATTTTGAGGAGCAACTGTTAGATTTCAGCCGCAATTCGCAACCAGTTACTTCTTATTTCCTTTAATCGTTCTAAATCATTTTTAAATTTAAAAATATTTTAAATAAATAGGAGATGAGTGATAGAATCAAAGAATGCAAGGGATCCATCCACATTGGTCGAGTTTACATATTTGCTGTTTTCAAAAACATATTTATACCTATAATAAAATATTTTAAATTGGAAAAATATAAAATTAATTATACAAATTATTGAATTACCTAAATTGAAATTTGTGGTGGAGAAAAATTATTGTTATGAAAAAATAAGAGAATCTATTCTGAAATCATTATCCTATATGTTTTTTGGGTGACGTTTGATTCGTGGAATATTTTTAATATTTCCAGGAATGTTTTAAGGGAATATCACATTCCTATGTTTGGTTTAAGTTTAAAAAAAAATATTCAGAAATGTCATATTCTCAAAAATCTTTTTAATCCAACATTCCTCCAAAATATTTCTAAGGGGGGAGATGGGTATCTCAGATTCCCATAGAATGCAAATGTAATATTAAAATATTTCTAGGAAAATTTATAATGAACTAAATATAAAAATATTACATTTCTGTTAATTAAATTCTCAAAAATTATATTTCAAAAAATATTTTTTTTTTTGAAAATGTAAAATCCCGTGAACCAAACACAACCTTGGTAGATGTATTGCCCCCAAAAGCCCCTTTTCGGCATGTAGCTAAGACTTCGTCGGGGAATGGAGTTAACGCTGCTGATGCCTCCGCGAATGAATAGTTACTTTCCCTTTATTTATTTATTTATTTTAATTTCTCTTCATTCGCACCCACGAAATCCGAATGACCAGCACCCCTTAACTTGGGCCTCGTACCGCGATGAATATCAAAATGGGTTTCCCATCAGGGGGATTTAACGCTTTTGAACATTCTGCGAACACACGGCGCAATGAAATCAAAACAGGAAAATGCTATACCTGAGTCAAATTTGACCAGCAAAAAATTTATAACCAAGTGAATAGATGATTATATGCAAGGAAAATAAAATTTAAAATTATGTTTTAAATATAAATTAAGTGATGTTATCAAATGACGAAATAAATTTATAAATTTTAGATATAAAATATTTGAAATTTATTTGCCAAATCTATTATGTACGGCATTTTTGTCAGGCAATCGATGGTGAATAAAGTATGTTGCTCTTTCGGGATATAATTTCTACTGTTGTATTAGATGCAAATTGCATAACTTGTTACGCGGGTACTCTCAACTTCAGCATTAACCTTTCTCTCCTTTGAGAAAAGTAGTTGAAAAGTTAGGGATAAAGAAAACTTACTTGCATGTGTGATTTCTAACCAACTTCAACAAAGTGAGGTGATGCTTAAACCAAATATTGTAGCTTGCTAAAATAGTGTCTCAATACTAGAGAGAAATATTTGAATTCTAGTGGATAGACACATGGTGCGATGAGGGAGGAAGAAGTAGGGAGTAGAGTAGAAAATTGAAATGGATTTGGAAGTGAAATTAAGTTTAGGGTTTTGTTGGGTTGGGGTAATTTTAATTTTTAATTGATTAAATTGGTTTTGGGTTTAGGTTTTCAATTTAAACTGTTTAATTGTGGGTTTCTTATGGCTGAATGTGGGTGGGCTGGACCAGAAAGATTAAAAAAATATAACAAATGGGTTGTCGTTATAAGAAAACAGTCTTTTTGCGGTGGAATTTATGGATGGAAAATTTTCACTGTAGTTTGGGATAGAATTGCGACGGAGTTTGCATCATTATTTTTTTAAAAATTGTGATGGGACTGGAACGAATTTTCCATCACAAAGTTAGGTTGTCTCAATTCTAGCACAAAATTAAATTTTCTTTTCCTTTTGAATTATTTTTTTAAAATTAGGATGGATTTTTTTATCTCAAAGCAAGCTTATCCCAATTTCAAAATTTTGATTTTTTAAAAAAATTTAAAAATTAGGATGGATATTCCATCGTAAAATGATACTCATCCTAATTTCAACTCGAAGTTAATTCTTTTTGAAAAAATTTATTTTTTTTAAATTGAGTTGAAATTTGAAAACCTCCCTTTTTCTAGAATAGTGATTTCATTATTTTTAAAAAATTAAAAAAATTATATTAAAAAATATTTAAATATTGTTATTTATTTGATGATTTTAATTTTTAATTTATTTTTGAAATTACCTAGGATTTTGAAAAATAGAAATTTTAAAATAATAATTTAATTAATAAAAAAGTAAAAAAATTTATTTTAAGAATATTAAAATTTTTTAATAATATATAAATATTATTTTTTTAATTTTTAATTTTTCTGAAATTATTTGGGAGTTTAAAAAATTTAATTTCATTAATTAAAAAGAATATTAAAAACTTACAGTTACAATTTCATTTTTATTAAATAATTATATATTTTGATTTATTTATAAAATTGCATTGGGTTTTAAAAAATATTATTTTTAATATATTAACTTCAACAATACAAGAAGAAATTAAAAATATAGATTAAAATTTTTATTATTTATTTGTTCATTTTTAAATTTTTGAAATTTTTTGGGAATTTAAAAAATATAATTATTAAAAAATTCATTAATTAAAAGGAAGGTTAAAAATTATATTTAAAATTTTCAATTTTTATTATTTTTAAATAATTATAAATTTTGATTTATTTATGAAATTGCATTGGATTTTGAAAAATGTAATTTTTATAATATCAATTTCATTAATACAAAAATGAATTAAAAATATGTATTATAAAAATTTTTAAATTTTATTATTTATTTATTATGTTAAATATAAAATATAACTATCAAAAAATTAAATACATTATTCTCAGAATACAAAACGCAAAAGTCAAAACGCGAAACGCAAATCTTCGAAGACCAGGCTTCTACTCTTCCCCGTTTTCCCGTTGTGCAGCCGAAGACCGTTCCGGGGCTTCTACTCTCCCGTCTGGCCATCATTTGGTTCTTTCTCGCTGGAGTTCTGCCACAAAATAGCTTCATTTCACCAGGTTAGCCTTCAACTTCCTTTTATATTATATTCGTTTGAGTAATTTGGGGTTTTGAAATCTCACTCATAAGCTGGTTTGAAGAAATGTATTGATTAATACAGGAAAACTGTCTTTTGTGGAGTTTCTGCCTTGCAATGATGAAGATCGTCCGTACATTGAGTCCCAAACTCCGATCAGTAGAGCTCATTTTTGGTTCGAGGTCGACATGTCTTGTAGGAATATCTTCTTCCTTTTGTATCATTGGTTTTGAGTTCTAGGATTATTTGTTTTGTCTAGGATGAGAACGAGATCTTGAAATAACCAATGTGTTCATTGTCTATTAGGTGTAGATTGAGGCTTTTTATTGTTTTTAGTGGCTCGTTTTGACTTTTCATGGGGTAACCAGAATTATCACCAGGAGACTTTGAAGACTGCTATCTAGAGTTCTAAAAAGCTCTGTGTTATAAGTTTTTTTTTCTCTTGCCATAGATAATGTCTTTTTCTATGCAAGCTTGGGCTTGCTGGATGAGGGAAATGTGGCTCGAGAGCAAGCCAACAAAACATCTCTTCAGCGTTAATTTTTTGAATTAAAAAGGGAGAGCCGCTGTTTTTAGTTATTTACTATCTATCAATAATATAACTCCAATTTTTGTTTTCTTGTGTTTACTTTTAACACGGATAAATACATAAAAGGAGCTGAGTGCTTGTTATGCCATTGCCTTTGCCAGGTTATGCTGGATACAGTAGCTGTTGAAATGCAAGTTGTTAACAAGACTGAGAAATCCATCTTGCTTCATGCTGATGTTAGTTTATCTATAAGTTTGTAGGTGATCTTTGATTTTATTGTAGCAATAAGATATGAGCTTTACGTGTTGTCTTTGTATTTTGCAAATTTTCATTTGCTTGTGTCAGGATGAACTAAACAGGATATTTTCTTCACAATTTGGAAACGTAATTTTCGTTCTAGCAAAAGACTATATGTAAAGTAATCTTTTACCTGAATGATTATATTTAGCTTATCTGAAAACGATGCACTATTTTGAATGAAACTTTTTATGATACTCATATCGGCCAAAAACAATGTCTGGTATAAGTTTCCATTTTAACATAATTGTGAATTAGTTTTTGGTTCTACTAACTTCTTAAGCTTGAAGACATTTACCACACTTGACTTGAGATTAGCCAGTCAATGTGGGAAAAGGAACACCCTTCTAACCAACTCTTTGATGTCCCTATGAATAATATATAGATTATTGGTTGTTTTTAACATAAATTGCTTGAAGAATTTATACTACGAATCTCTGTAGATAGTCTGATAACAATCATCATAAAATTAAAGTAAATGGATCAGAAGAACTTTCAGGCTGCTTCTGACAGTCTTACTTTCAGGTTGTTGTACCAAAAACCTACCATAAATATACATCAAGGAGGGTTTTCACCGGTGGATAGATTGAAGGAGAAAAGTTGTCTCAGAGCACAGAAAAGTGATGCTGGAGAACTGACTAATGTTGGAGTCATCTGTTACTTAAAGCAGGTATCCTCTTATAGTCATCTGCTACTTAAGACAGGTATCCTCTTAATAGAGTTGGAAGGCTCTACTTTCTTAATGTAGTCATTGACTTGTCGATTATTATCCCATCTATCTAATTTTCTGGATCTTTTAAGTGACAATATGAGGGTAATTTTCTTTTTGTGTAATAAAAAAAAATCATATCTAAAAGATCATGTAATAGTTGATAAGTTTATATAAATGTATTGTGCCTCAGAACCTTTGACCTAACATCTGCGGTATCGATGGGGTATCATTAAAAGGTCAGCTGGTAGTGTGGCATGGTATTCCATGAACATATTCTTACACTTCTGAAAAATTTCTAAGTTAGACTGTTAATCTATTTTCATTTTCATATATGTTAGCCAGTCAATAAGGTGGAGTTGGTTCGTTTTATTGGAACTCGTTTTGGGAGTGTCTAGTGTGTTGATGATTTTATCTGTCCAGATAAAAGTTGTCATTTTATTGAAATTGTATGATATTTCTTATTTAGTTGTTTATTTGATATAATAAAGGCGATTGTGACTGGCTATTCTTACTTATGAGCCACTTGGGGGGGTGAGCATGATAACAAGTGAGTATGCATGATTCTATTTGATGCAACTATAAGACTTGATAGAAGATTTGATTTTTATGCAGAAGGCTTAACCACATCCAATGATAATACCTAATTTCCATAAATAGTTATCATTTGATTGTGGTTAATGACTTTGGTATAAAGAGACTAAATATTTTAACAAGTGTTTATTGTTTCGACAGTGATTGTTGAAGAAATTTCTATTTTTGCAGCCTATGCATCTGGTCCTACTATATTGTTCATTCACTTTGGTGCTTTTAGCATTATTATCAGGCATGATAAAGAAATCGGCTTGATATTTGTGATTGATTTTCTGAAGATAAACACTAGTTTTGATATTTTTCTTGTAGTGTTACACTTGCTTATATCATATCGTGGGAGAAGCTGCATATACGTGGGATTCTTGGTTGTGTTTTATGTGTTGTGGGTTCAACAACTATTGTTCTACATGAACCTCAAGACCGTGAAATTGGATCTGTGAGAGACGTATGGCTACCTTGCCCTGTAGCCAGGTATTTAAGTTTTCATCCAAGTATCTTTCTCTTCATCCAAAATATAATACTGGGTTTACTTACTAAATGAAAGATGTTAATCTTTCTTTCAGTAGCATTTATGTTCTATACAACTTATATTCTAATGGCTGTCTTCTAATCTTCCACTTCATTCCACTATATGGCCAGACACATACAGTGGTATATTGGTGTTTGTTCTCTTGTAGATTTTTTGTCAGTATGTCTCATTATTTATGTGTTAATTATTTTCTAGTTTTTCTCCTGCCCCTATGAAATGGTATAAAAGGAGACTAAAAAAGACATTGAGTGAAATTATAAAAGCGAATCTTTTGGTGAATAATATTACTGAAAATTTAATTTTTGATAAAATCTAATGATATTATACAATCTATATAATCAATTTTACTTAATAGGATAAGATTTTGTTGTTATTGTTATTGTTCTCCTGCCTTCTCTTTGCTATGTCCTTTTTGAGTCATTTTATTCCAATGTTGTTTTTTTTGACCGGTTGTGAGTGTAAAGACACTTGGAATTGCATTAAAGTTAACTCTAAACATTAGGAAGGTGATATATCAGCGATCCTTATATATTAGCAATTTAGTAAACAATAAATCTCAAAAAATAAGTAGTTAATGTAAATTAATAGTATAAAACGATAATAATATCTCAAGGGAGAGATCCTATGAAGATAATAATAGACAAACTTGCGGCACATGCATCTTGTTTTTGTGCAGAGGACTGAAGAAACAATGGGTGAAAGTGTTGAGGAGATCCCTACAACTGAAAAAGGAGAAATCAGCAACTTTATTATTAATTAGTTCTTCCGAATCAAGGAACTCACAAGTCTTCATGTTCATTGCTTCTTCCAATAGTTGATAGAGAACAGTCAAGAAGCAGAACAATCTTTAGTCTATTTGACGAACATTCGATTGAATCACAATACAGTTACAGTTTATTAAGTGTAATCTATTGTTTATTATATAAAAGAAAACAAGTTAAATGGCTACCCAACTCGATCTCAGACCCATTTTTAACTTCTTTGCCTGAAATTTCTACACAGGTGTATTCATTGAATATTTTTCAAAGTCGGATACTAAGATTTAAATTATGACTTCACTGTCTCTCTTTTTTTCAGTATATTTCTTCAAAGTTTAAATGTAAATGAAAAATATAATTTTATTTCTTCGAAGTCACATGCCATGTTATCTGAAATTTTACAGTATTTTGTATTTCACCTCATGCCGAAACATGATTTTTTGATATAATAACATATTAGCAATTTAGTTAACAATAAATCTCAAAAAATAAGTAGCTTAACGTTAGAATGCTGCTTTTGTCGGTGCTTGAAGATAAAGACATTTTGCTCTTTGATATTGCTTGGATGTCTCTTGTGATTTTCTCCATATCGATTATACTCTAATAATTTTGTTGTCCTCTCATATTGTAAATTTTGCCTTCCAGCGTGTCCTGCAGTATATCTTTAATGTAGAAATACGGTCATGAATGAGGTTTGAATCCCCCCCCCCCCGCCCCAAAAGGCAGCTGAAACCCCATCCAAGAAGACTTCTGGTGCTGACGATGAAGATATTGTTGATGTCACAACTACTGTTAACCTCAAATCTCGCATCCAACTTGGATTAGGATGCTATAAATGTTTGTAAAATTATGTCTTATTTTAGTAAACTACAAAAGCGGTTAAATTTAATTTAAATATAAAAGTGTAAAATAAAAAAAATATTTCTTAATGAATAATATTTTTAAAAATTTGATTCTGAATAGAGTTTAATGGTATCGTGCAATTTGTGTAACCGATCTTATTTAGTAGGATAAGATTTTTGTTATTGCTGTTATTACATAAAAGTGTAATTTTAACTATTGATATTTATATATGAAAAATATAATATTGATTTTTAATTGTAAAATATTAATTTGAATATGTGTAAAATATTTATTATGAAATAAAAGACATGATTTAGCCATACAAATAATACAAGAGAAGAAAAATATGTAAAAAAATAAAAAAAATTGTGCTGAAATTTATAGACTTAGGATAGAACTTCTGTCCTAAAATCTTTTAAAAAAATTAAATTTGTCAGTCTAGGATGGAGTTTTCAAAGTTTGCGTCCTAAATTTCTATGCCAACTATTATTTTAATTAAAGAAAAATTTGTGTTGGAATTTTTTATTTCAAACTTTGAAAAAAATAATAGATTGTTATTTTCTTGAGATGGAAAATTTTAATTTTTCTATAGTAAAATAGCTGAGGCAAGTAATTTTGGGATGAAAATTTTTCTCTCACTAACCATATTTTCCCAATTTTGTAGTGGAAAATTTCGTTGCAAATTAACCTTTTTGTTTTCCCTCTTATAGTGGGTGCATCAACCCCTTTTTAGGCAGGTTAATCTGCGTCCGTGCTGTACAAGTTCGTTTGCACCATGATCCCTGTAGGCCCACTTGTTTTTGCTCCTGATAAACAATGGATTTGATTTTGTTTGGTCCGATTTTTGCAAGCCCACAGGCTCTGATTTATTTTACACCCCTTACTACCTGATGTTGAAAGATCTTAAACTTTGAAATACATGTAGGATCTTATTTTATTTAATCCTGGGATCTTCTTGTGTTTTGTTAATTCACTTGCAAACCAGATAAACAAGTTAAATTGGATATTATCTGTGTACAATATTATTAACTTGTTAATATTAATATATTTAGAAGTTAAAATAGTAGGCAATTCCTTAAAAATTAATTAATCTATTAATTCTCTAAAATAATATTCATAAAAATTGCTAACGATGGAGCGTATACTAGATACTAGACTAGATGCTCTTCCATTGCATGCAGGCAGATTTTTATTTAATATATTTTAGATATTAATCGGAGAGAATAATAAAGAGTAAAAGGCTGAGTTGTGCATATTAGAGCAGTTAGAAAGCGACGCGTGTATTTTCTTGGCATGCTCATATAATATTTAATTTTATTTGTTTACCACGCAGGCTGATAACACTTATTCTTATTTTTTATTATGAGCTTATTATCAAAATTACTTTTATGCTGTATTAATTCCCACGGGATTTCTTCGCACATTCTTAAAATAAGATATACTGATATAATTATTATAAATTTTATGCAATTTTTTTATAAAATTTTGTAACACTTAAGATAAATTTTATAATTTTTTTCATAAGACTTTATAATAGTTCATAAGTTTAAGTATTACTATTTCATATTGTAAAATTTATAAATAAAATTATGAGATTTTATAAAAAAAATAAAAATTTGTACGAATAGTTGTATTTTATATAATTTATACGATTAAAAAATTATAAAATTTATTAGACTTTTTTGCAAAATTTATAGAAATTATATTGGTATAATTTTTTCCGAAATTTTACTGAAACAAACCCCTAATCTTTAAAGAATAATATAAATCCGTGAAAATCTGCACAGGAAGAAGGGGAGGCCGAGAAAGTTGAAAATGATGCAACTAGTGGATTTGAAAACCAGAGCCGATGGTTTTAAATTGCGGTTACAGTTTGCGGTTGCAATATCGCATGATGCGAAAAAATATGAAAAAATGCTGTTGTTGCGGAGCGCAATTGCAGAGAAATGTAAATGCGATATGGTCCACAACCACAATATTACGGTTGCGGACTGTTTTTTAAAACAGAGCCTACTAGCTGTGTTAATAATGGTTTTATAGACTTATAATTAATAATTAACGCAAAGCCTCTTTCCTCGAAATTTACAATGGCACAGCAGGGTGAAGCGTGGTCAGTCATGAATTACATGGATTGGATCTCATCCACAACCCTCTCTTTCATCCTCTCCTCCTGCCGCTGTCCTCCTCTCCTGGTAAGTAGAAAAACCAAAAGAAAAAAAAGGGGGAAATGAATGGAAGGCTGGATCCCAAATGTCCAAGAATGATAGCGATAGAAAATGTCCAAGAGGGCTGGATGAGTGGATGAAATCAAATGTCCAAGAATGAAATCTAATACATCAAAAGCCGCCTAACGTGGAAATGGAGATCTATGTTGTGTAATTTAGAATATTCCAGTGCAATTGCACTATTTGCACTATTTCCTAACAGTTGAAAACCAAGATGGTTGATTGGATGCTTGACACAACCACGACAGTACTAATTACAGGTAACACAGCTTTGAATTTCATCACTATTAAAAGCATCAAGTATGAATGATTTTCAAATTGATAATGATAATGATTTGGAAGCAACTTGCCGCAGTTTTAGAAAGATGACCAAAAAGAAAAAAAAAATGTAGAAACAATCTTCATAGAATAGGGACAGGGTCATTGTAGCCGTAGTTGTGGAAGGTGACTTTGATTTGTTATTGGACCTAGTGCATGCAGGCAAATCTATGATTCCCTTTTCCGATTACAGCTGCAATTACAGGAGGAAATTCAAATCCATGAAATTGATTGCATAATGCAATTTATAATCATTATAAATTTTACAAATTTCTTTATAAAATTTGTAATACTTTATATAAATTTTGTAATTTTGTCATAAGATTTCACAGCAGCTAATCAATTCTAAGTTTATATGCCGTAACATCATTGTTTCATATTTCAAAATTTATAAATGAAATTAGGAAATTTTATATAAATAGTTGTAATTAATATAATTTATATTGTATAAAAAATTGTAAAATATTATAAAAATTATAAATTTTATTACGCTTTTTCATAAAATTTATAAAAAATTATATTGGTATGATTGGTTGGAAATTTTACCTGAACAAGTCCCTAATTTCCAAAGAATAAAACAAACCAGTGGTAATCCGCATACGAAGAAGTGGAGTGGAGGCCGAGAAAGTTGAAGATGATGCGACTAATGCATTTGAAAACCAGAGGCTAATAGTGGTGCTAATAATAGATTTATACTTACTAATTATTGTAAATTCTCTTTCCTCGAAAATTACAATAGCACAGCAGGATGGGCCTGGCGAGCCATGAATACGTGGATTCGATCTCATCCCCAACCTTCTTTCTCTTCCCCTCCCCCTGCCGCCTTCTTCCTCCCCTAATTGTTAATTGGAAAAAAAAAACCCAACCCTCTCTCTCTTCCACTCCCCCAGGCGCCTTTCTCCTTCCCTGATGAAAAAAAAAGAAAGAAAGAAAAAACCACCAAAAGTTAAAATAGAAACCGTACAGTGTAATTTATAATATTCCAATGCACTATTTACATTTTTTTTAAAGCCAAGTATGTGTGAACTTGGAGGATTGATTAGATTTTATTTGGAAGAGGTCAGATATATTTTATAAATTACTAGCCCGAAACAAAATGAAAATAAAATTCGAATAGATATTAATCATTTTTTAAAAAAAATAAAAATGAAGATTATTTTAAAAGATAAAAAAACTTTCGCAGAACAAACGCAACGTACTCTTTTGTTACTTCGTAATATTTGAAAACCAAGATGGCTAATTGGGTGCTTGACTCAATTACGACAGTATTACAGTACAGGTAACACAGCTTTGAATTTCATCACTACTAAAAGCATCAAGTATGAATGGCTTTGAATAATAATAATTCGGCGACACGTAAGATTTTGATAATTTTTCCAGTAATTAGTTTTGTAATCTCCATTTTGGGGGGACATATCATTGATAGTTGTTTTGATAGATTACTACGTGTCTCAAAGTTCGACAACTTAGGCAGTGTCACTATCAAGCGGGCAGGGGCATATTAGTCATAATGCGATTGTCCCGCTGGGCGATGGCTCCACAAACAAAATATTTGTTTACACGAAAAAAACGAACAAGATGTCAGATGTGAGTTCTGGTTGCGTGTGTGCATGCGTAGGCAAAAGTATCAAATTACAATTTTTTCGGAAACTAATTTCTATTTTACCATTGTTCGAAAATATATTACCAAAATATGCACGATGGACGGAGGCGCCAGCAGAGGTGGCGCCCGCAGGGACGAGGCGCCACCCAAAGTGGCGCCCCTGTAGCAGCTTGAGGGTGCCGTTCAAAATGGCGCCCTCATTGCAATTTTACCAAATTTTAAAACTGTAATTTTTCATAAAAAGTTTTAAAAATAAATAATGTGTGATTGTGACTAAAAAATTTTTTTAAAAAAATGTTAAAAATAATTAATATATGATTGTGACTCAAAATAAATTTAAAAAAAAAATAAAAATAAATAATGTATGATTGTGACTCAAAATAAATTTTTAAAAAAAATTTAAAAATAAATAAATTGTGATTGTGACTCAAAATAAATTTTTAAAAATAAATGACTAATTTCATAATTATATTGGATATCATTAAAAATATTTTATTCCACTTTGATATTTAATTCATAAATTTATTATAAGAATTAAATAAGAAAGTAGTTAATAATAATATATTTAATAAAAATAATAAATATCTAGTAAATAATTAAATATTATTAAAATAAAATATAGGATCAATAAATAATAATTACATTATTTAAATTAATGTCTCTAAAAATTTGATCCCATGACACTTAATATATATCATTTTTTGAAATTATATACTTCCACCGTCCGGAATTATATTATTACAAGTAATTATTTAATACATTATTAGACATAAGCAAATTTATTGAATTATTTGATAATATTCTTTATATACGAAGTTGAAGATTGTTAAAAATGAAAAGAAATATAATGAAATAAATGTTTCTTTGTATTTTGTATTTATTCCAATAATATTCTTACTACTTTATATTTTTTTAATAAAATTATTTTTATTTTGTAACAAACTAAATACCAAATGACGAAGTTAAAGATAATTGAAGTTTAAAAAAAATGTGGTTATTTCGTTGCAATAATCTTTTCATTTTGTAATGAAATTAAGATTATAACATGAATTAATTCCTTTTTATTTCGTCACAATTACAAAATATTTTGGCAATGAGAGGCAAAAGTATCGATTTACTATTTTTTTAGAAACTAATATTCATGTTACCGTTTCTTTGAAATATTTTATCAAAATACGCATAACAGCAGAGAGACGACAAATGGTGTGTTGAGAGACACCAAACGAAATGGCGTCGTTGGTGCTCAAGGGTAGGAATGGCAGGCGATATGGCGCCTTTGGCCTATGGCCCCCTCGCTCCTCATTTCTAAGTTAATTAGCCGGTGACCGTATGTACTATGGATCCAAACCACTTGGATTTTGGTATTGTACATGGCCAGCATCCCCATCTACGTTGACAATTGTGCTACGTGATTTGACGTCAATATCTGGTGGACTCAACTCATAACGTATTGAATAAACATAGCATTTAATGTCATTTAGAATGCATTATGGTTATTTATCCTTCAAATATTATAATTAATATTATTAATTTTTTATATTTATTATAATTATTTATTCATTTCTTCACTAATAATATTAAAATAAATAATGAGAAAAAAATTAAATTAAAAAATAATTACATATTTCATATTATGAAGATAAAATTTATTAATTTATTTTAATATTATTTATATATTTTAACATGGTAAATAAATAAAAAAATAGATAATTATAACAAATGTGAACATAAAAAATTAATAATGTTAGTTAATAATTTTGAGAGATGTCATTATTATTACTTTTGTAAAAAAAACTAAATATTCTAATTATTTTAAAGTCTATTATTTTCTATTATTTATATATTAACTTAAAATTTGGGAGATGTGCCTTGATCGCCCTCGGAGGCGCCATTTGGTTTGGCGTCTTTCCGCCGTTGTGCGTATTTTGGTAAAATATTATGAAAGATAGGTAAAATGAAAAAATAGTTTCTAAAAATAAATGGACATTGTTTTAAAAAATTTGTAATTAATCTATGTTTGTTAATAATTTTTATAATAATTAAAGTTATGAAAATAAAAATTGCATATATTTGATGCGTTATATAAGAATTGAATTGATTGTGTGTTTGTGAGAAGATTTGATAATTAAAATCAATATAAGTACCTATGTAAGAAGATAAAAATATCGTAATAATCAAAACCATCCTAAATGTTGATGTTTGGCAATAAAATAGTAAGATAGATGTGCATGAATATACAATAAACATGAAGAAGAACGCTAATGTCTATGTAGGTGATGTCCAGTCCCACATCCAGGATCGGTAATATGGCGGCCATATCTACTAACCCTCTGCGCAGGCTCAAGAGTCACATCTCCGGTGTCTGTGGCTCCTCTACCTCGAGCTCCCGCTCTGCCTCTATCTCTGGCTCCCGCTCTGCCTCCACCTCTACCTCTATTGACAAGCACTGAGTCATCTGTCATCATGGCGCTAAGTGCTGATCCCTGATCCTGAGTATGTAGATCAAATGCAGGACGATATGGTTGTGATGGACCAGTATCACCGGAAGGAAAGACATGGAATGAAGATGAAACTCCTAGTATATGTGGAAATGCCTGTAATGAGGATGGAACACCAGGAGTAAACTAGTACATTTGGGATGACGATGGACCATATAGTGCAGCCGGGAACTTAGTGGAGGATGAAGGATCATCAGGCATCATCATCATGGTCTCCTGAGCAATCGATGGTGGAGTCTGTTGCACTGTCGAAATGGACAGAACATCACCCTGCGACGTAAGTCGTGGAGCAGTGTGACGACGTCGACGAGAACGAGGCTGATTATGGTCACCCTCCGTAGGGTCTGGGATATGATGCGCATGAGGAGTTGGCTCCGCATGTGAGTCAATAATGACATGATCAACCTCCTGAATGGCATGCAGGATTGAGTCCGTTGCTGATCTAAGCGCATCAAAGGTGAACCTAGACTGCCCCTCAGGTGTAGTGAAGTCTTGTAGTGTGGACACCTCATCTACCTGTGCAAATTTTTGACATTAAAGTTAGTTACAATACTAATGCACGGGAAGAAAAACATACACAAAAAACTAGTACGTAGTATTACCACAAGGTCTAGTGCTCCCCTAATGGGTGTAATAAATCACCTAGTAACCATCTGTACCATGTCATGTACTCGGACCGTGGGCCTAGGACTAGTCATGTGGTCAGCTCGGCGACAGCGCACAAGTGTCGTCAGATATCCCAGAGTGCAATGTATGGCTGATGGCAGATATGCCACTCCTCATCATGCTGACCGGACAAATGAAGGCAATGGACCTCCGCCACCTGCTTTGGTGGCTTAGGAATAGATTGGCATAGTCCAAACTGCCACAGAACCCTATCTGGCTAGTGCCACTCAACAATCTGAAAGTGAATGAGTGGCACCACTGCTGTCCACATGTCACTCCCGTCAAAACAGTACTGAGGAAGTGATGCGGTAACCACCTCAGTGTATAGGATCCAGACGATCTAAAATTACACATTTATATTGTCATTTAAATGCGACAATCAAATGGATGAAGGACTGAAATCAAAATACACATTAGCCCCTGCATACCTGATCGAGATGAAGATGGTCCAGCGCGTATCTATAATAGGGTAGGCTGTGTCCCGGACTCTCCTGGAACGTCTTTTGATAGTGCCACCTACCAAGTAAAATACCTAAGTTAAACAACTTAAAAGTCAACTTAAATATAGGTGTAAATTGATAAATTTTCTAACCTACGGGCTAGGGGGCCAATCCCTGCATCCCCCTCTAGTATGTTTGCAACAGTAATCATAGGGCCGATAGTGGGAAATCTATCCCATGCCCACAGCTGCAGTAGTAGGCAGCACCCTCCTATCTCCCTATAATCCGGAGCAGTGGCCTTACACAGCTCTCTGTACAGATAGGCCAGGCAGGCAGATCCCCAACTGTACGTCCCAACCTTATGGAAGTCTCCGAGCAAGGGTAAGTACATGAGGTGGACATATGTGCCGGAGTGGTTTGAAAATAATGTCCCATCAATGAGACGCAGAATGTAGGCCCGAGCGAATCTCTGCACTGTCACCTGATCTGCATCATCTGGAAGATGAGTGAAATGCCTCTCCAACCAGCTTATCCTCAGTCGCCCTCCTTTGATGACATTCTCGTCTATTGGTAATTGGAGTCCCAGATACTCCTCTATCAAGGCTCCCCATCCCCACACAGTGGGCCCCGTCACTGTTCGACCGTCGATGGGTAGGCCGAGCTGAAAAGCAACATCCTGCAGTATAATAGTCATCTCTCCCTGCGGTATGTGAAAAGTGTGTGTCTCCGGCCTCCACTTCTCTACAAAAGCACTAATCAACCGATGGTCGATCGGCATAAACTCGCACATTGCAAGGCCATAAAAACCTGCCTCTCGCAACAAGGGAACAATCAACTCCGGCAGCTGCTGGTGATGGTAGTGATGAGTCCGTCGAATCCTCAGCACACGGTCAGGCTGCAAAAATTCTGATGTAATATAAATAAATTATTACAAATAAAAATAAACTTATATTTGAAATAATGATTTTAATTTTCACTTACATGTACACTATTGAAAAAGGCTTAAAATTTAATTTTTTTTTGCTTAACAATTTTTCATATATAACAAACATATCATATAATAGGATATTTTTTTCCGGCCAAGTAAATGTTATTTCTTTTTAAAACTATTATAATATTTGGTTATATAATCTTATTTATATTTTAATTTATCTTTTTCAATTGTCATTTTTTTATTTATTCTGCACAAATTATACTAATTAAATTGATTATATTTTTCAGTACACTACATTTTTTTATTTCCACGAAAATTTCCTCCCTTCACGCTTATTACTAAACAGCAACTAAAATTATTTACACATTATTGTTTGTATATTTTTATGATTACAACCATGAATTCTTTTTTACATACACTGATTTTGTCTCATACTTATATTACAATACTTCCATATATATTTTAATACTTTTTGAATAAACCTATGTATAGTATAATTTTTCCGAATACATTTATTATTCTTGCATTCATAATATCTACCATTTACATAGAAAAATATTCATATTTTCAATAACAATAACCTATTTTTTAAAGCTTTTGGTTACATCTACATATCCTAAAATTTTATTTTTATTACCTCTCTTATGGCATATTAAAATTTCACATGTAAAATTTCTCTAAATATAACTTTCACCTAGGCCCTAAAACCTATTTTAGAATGCATTTCTCTATCTCATTTGTTCTTCTTTTAATAGCACAACCTATCATAGTACATATAAATTTTTACAAATTTTTCATAAATCATAATTTCACATCTTAAATCATAATTTCACATCGTAAACCATAATAATCAATATAAAATAAAAAATTTATATTATTTATATCATAATATTCTAAACAAATTTCTCTACCATTATAAAAGATATTTTCATGATGACTAATAAAAATTATAATATAAGCACAAAATTTATAAAATACTAACCGGTAAGTATTAGGAAAAGCAAACAGAAAAAAGCCTCTGCATAAACGAAAAATTTGTTAGATATTTTAATAACTTTAATCTCTAAATAAAAATTATTACATATTATTGTATCATTAAAAAAATTATGCAAAAATCACACTAAATTAATATACTTTACAAGACAATATATAAAAGGAACAAAAACAATAACATAGATAAAATTTTATTGATTTATATTTAATTTTAAATATAGTGTTTGAATTTTATTATCAAGAAAATATTAATAAATTTTAAAAGAGATTTAATTTTTATTCTTAAATATTTTTATTAGAATTGGAATATAAAATTAATTATTTCAATTAACGCTTTTCATAATATTAATTTTTTAAAATTATTTTAAGATAAAAATAAAATATATTACATTATGTCAATATTATGTAATTATCTTATTATTTAAATCGTAAATAATATAAGTGAGAGTAAAACAATTATAGCAAAATGAATTAAAAAAGAATAAGTGCTATATGAAAAGCAAAGTAATAAGTATTAAAAATTAAATATATAATTAATTAATTAATTTTATTAAATAATTCACTTGATTATTAAAAATAATTTTATGTCCATAAAAATATATTGTATTATATTTATATTATTCAATATATTGCATTTGAACTTCTAATAGAATGATTGAAAAAAGAAAGGAGAAAAAAATAAACAAAGTAGATGAAGTGAAGAAAAATTAATGTACTAACTATAAACCCTTAGAGAAATCTCAGTTGATGTATTTTAAATTTAAAACATAATATTCAAAAATTATTATCACAAAAAATTTCATAAAATTTATATAAATAAAATTTAATTTAATTACTAAGTATTTTTTTAACAATTTAATATAAAATTAATTATTTTTAATAATAAAATGTATATTAAAGCTTTAATTTATTTAAAATATTATAATAAGCTAAAAATACATAACTTATTATATTTATGTTAATTAATGATGTTGATGTTTTAAACCATAAACAATATTAGTAGATATAAAAAGAATACAATAGAGTAAATAAGAAATAAACAATACGTACGGTATAAAGTAATAAAATTTTACTATATAATAAATTAATTAATTAAATGAATTACATAATTTATATAGAATACATTTATAATCAAAAAATTAATATATCTTACTGTTAAAAAATATTAGTGCATATGGTTTAAATACTATGTGTTAACAAAAAATAATTTCATAAATGTACAATAAAAAGGATAAAATAAATAGAAATAATGCATAAAATAGAGTCTTTACAAAATATTCTCAATTGATATTTACTTATTTTGACATATATTACTCTAAAATTAATATAAAAATATTGATTAATAGGATAATATATCCTCGTAATAATCAACATATAACAAAAAATAATCTTATTTTTATCATATCCTATATCCTAAAATATTTCATATTTTAAAAATATCTAAAGATAATTTTTACCTACATTATAAATTTTATTTTAAGACACTTTCCTTTATCCCCTTTGTTCTTCTTTTAAAATCATAAACTATCACAAATCATACAAATTTGTTCAGTTTTTTTCCTAAATTCTATATCATAATTTCACAACATTAATCATAATAATCAACATAAAATAAAAAATTTTCCCCCAATGTGAAATATATTCTTATAATAACTAATAAAAATTATAATATAAATACACAAATTATAGAAATACTAACCAATAAAAATCATAAACTATCACAGATCATATAAATTTGTACAAATTTTTCCTAAATCCTAAATCATAATTTCAAATCATAAATCATAATAATTAACATAAAATAAAAAATCATATCCTACTATAAAATATATTCTCATAATAACTAATAAAAATTATAATATACATACGAAAATTATAAAAAAAACTAATTAATACAAATCACAAAGCAATTACAGATCATATAAATTTCTACAAACTTTTCCTAAATCTAATATTATTTTTTCATATTATAAATCATAATAATCAATATAGAATAAAAATTTTTCTACCACTATAAATATAAAAATTATAAAAATACTAACCAAGGAAGAGCAAGAAAAGAGGACCGAATCTACTCCAAAGAACAAAATGTTGCCGGATGAAATACACAGAAGTAAGAAAGAATGAAGATTTGTGAATGAAAATATAAAAAATATTGTAAACAGCTGTAAGAAGGGAAGAGTGGCTGCAAAGAGGCTCCGAATTAGGGTTTTCTGGTGCTGCGCTGCGGGGAGGGGAGGGGGTATTTAAAGGGAAGGAGGTGCCAAGTGAAATAACGCCTCCTAGAAAATTAAAATTGGAAGGCGCCTTTCAACATGGCGCCTTTCAACATAGCGCCTTTAAGCAAATTTGATTTTTTAATTTGCTTTAAGGCGCCATGTTGAAAGGCGCTGCCATGTTGAAAGGCACCTTCCACCTGGGGGAGTGCTTTTCAACATGGCACCTTCAAGGCACTTCACGCGCAATGGCGCCATCTTGAAAGGCACCTTCAGTGCCCGATGATGCCACTTTGCTTGGCACCCTGTGTATTTTAGTAAATACTTTCGAAACCGCAGTAAAACAAAAAAAGTTTATAAAATAGCCATATTTTGGTATTTTAGCCGCGTATGTATGTGTGCATGTTTTAAATTATTTTTCTATTTTTCATTTTTTTTAGAAATCTAACCACTTTAGTAGAGAGAACATCGGTGAAATCTATTGGGGAGCGTCTGCCACGCTCCACTAACAGAGTGGAGCAGTACTACTTCCGTGATTCAATGGTTCACATTATTCTATAGTTAGGCATTAACCGATTTCAGTACTTGATGATTTCAATTAGAAAAATTACGTAACCGGCCCCTCAAAATTTTTAAATTCGAAAAGTTCATCAGACTCGGATATCACGCCAGAGTAGCTGCTTTGCTATAGTTATTGTAATGAATGGGAAGCACGTAAACATGATATTACTCTAGCCAGTTTATTTGGAAGATTATCAATGAAATTCGATAACTAATTGCAACACAAATAATTTTTTAAGGGTTTTTTGTATTATACAAATTAACCAGATTTATTGCTATGCGAAACATTTTCACATATTTTCTTTTACCTTTTTAGATTTTTTTCATTTTTATTTAAATCTAATGCCAATTTATAATTTGCATGTTATTTTCTACTTATTGATATTATTTATAATTAATTAAAATAGTTATTGAATTATATAAATATTACATATATTTTTGTTATATAATATTTTCAATTAAATTGATATTTATAGTTTTAACTTTGATTACTCTATAATTCACATATATTTTATTTATTTTATTTCATATTTTAATTTTTTATTTTTTCTTATTTGCATATATAATTTGCGGTTACATGATAATATAATTAAGTAGAATGAATATAGCATAATATATTTTATTTTTATAAAATATATTAGATAAATTAGCATATCAATTCAATTGAATTACTTAACATAAAGCTTTTTTTTTTCATTACTCTTAGTACTCTACAGTTTATATGTTATTTATTTTCTTTTTATTTGTTTCATTATAAATTTTTATCTTATCCACCATTATAGTTTGTAACCAATATACAAATATTGTAGGATCGTATATATAATGCAACATATTTTATTTCTAAAATAAGAATACATTAGCTAAACTAAATTTTAAATTTAATTGCATTACTTAATTGTATATTCCAATTTTAACTGGAATTATTTTACAGCTTGTATGCTCTTTTTTGCTTTTTTATTTTAATTAATTATATTTTTTTCTTTTTATTTTTCTTGGCCACTAATGTTAGTTATAACTTAGATGTGTAATATTACCAAATTGTATAAATATAATGTAGTTTTTTATCATTAATATGGATTACATAGATTAAAAATTCATTTTAATTGAATTGTTTAATTACTTATTCCCCGTTTAATTCATATTAATTTACAATCCACAATCTATTTAATTTTTTTTTATTTCATCATATTTTTCTCCTTTTCAATCCTATTATTTATATTCAGGATACTAGTATTGTTAAATATTATAGATATGGTATGCTATATTTGATTTTTATTATAAAATAAAGTAGTAATAAAAAATTAATATCAAATAAATTAATTAAAATAATTAATTAAATATTTTACTATATAATATAATATTTAACAATATGATTTTTTTGTATATATGATTTAAAAATAAAAATAAAAAAAATTATGCACCAAATAACCTATGCATGACTATTGACTAATGCGAAGCTTTATCATAGTTGCTGAGGTTAATGCGTAAAATTTTTCCTTCCTTGGTTTGTTCTGTTCACCACTTCAAGGTTCCTATATGGTTACAAATCGTGTGGTGCATGGATGCACCAGTGACAATGCACCACTTTGTCACGGGTGCATCCAAGAATTTCCCAATCTATTATTTGTTTCTAAGAGCATATAGAGTGAGATATATAAACTTGACTTATTTATGTAGTAGTCAAGAGGTAGTTGAAGGTGTCACAGTTAAATTGCCGTAAATTTATTTATTTCAAATATGAATTATTTTCTTTTATAAAGAAAAGATAAAATCTAGTAAAATATGTAAACAGTATTATAAGATTTCTAGTGCATACTAAAATATTTTTTAGTGCATATTTATGTTTTTTTGCAGTCGAAAATTGTTGCAGGAGTGACGAAGTAATTTGACTCTTTTCTATTAAAAGGATAGGATTCAAGTATGTAGTTTGCTAGTGGAGTTCTAATACAAACAAATGCAATATTGTAAAAAATTAAGAGTAATTTCCATAAAATGCGCATCGTAAAGGCAACTTAAATAATTCACATTAAAATCCTTTCAAAATATTCTTAAGAGACAAAGTGCATCAACAAGGAACTTATCAACTTGAATGGAAATCCAAGAGCCCTAACTTGCTCACACTTAAAGAAGAGTGTTAAGAATTAGTGTGGAGTTGTAAAAAAAACAATAGTAAATTGCTATAGTGGTTTGGGGCTAGCAGAATATTGATGTGGAAACCTAGAATGTGTAATTTCTGTAATGAAATTGGCAAAAAAAAAATCTCTTATTAGCTGTTATATAGGTCATTATAAATCTTGATGATAATGGTTATGAGTACATAGGTAGTTACTACTCCACAAAATGGTTCCACATGGCTACCTTCTTAGCAATTGTCCATGATTCCTAAATATTTAATACAATTTGCATGACTACTAACTTCTAAACACATGGGCTACAAGCTTATAGTCTTGACTTGAATTTTGACCTTTCCTTATATACCAAAAGAAACCAAAAAAGAGAGTCCCTTATTTTTTTATGGATTTTGACTTTTCCTTTAAGTAAGTAATTGAGTTAGTAGAATTGTTAACTACTGAATTATAATAGAATGGGTCTAATAGAGGCCTCTTAGTTTTGGTTCCTTGAGATATAAGTTAAAGGAAAACAAAATTAGCATCCTTAAATATGATTTGTTCTCTTTTAAAAAGAAAAGATAAAGTCTAGGAAAATATATGAATAGTACTACAACATTTCAAGTATATACTAAAATATTGAAAATTATTGTAAGAGTTGCAAAGCAATTTAACTTTTTTTTATTAAGAAGGTGGGGTTCGAGAACACATTTTATTAGTAGAGTTCTAACACAAATGAATGCAATATAGTAAAAGTAGTGAGTATAAGTATTAAGAATAACTACGCAAAATGTGCAAAATAAAGACAACTCAAATACAATCCGTATTGAAATATTTATAGAAACTTCTTAGGAGATGGATTGCATTAACAAGGAACTGATCAACTTGGTTAGAAACTTTGAGATTCCTAACTTGCTCACGCTTAAAGAAGAATGTTGAAAACTAGAATGGAGTTGCATAATGAATAGTAGTAGATTGATGTAATGGTTTAGGGTTAGCAAAGTGCATAGTTTTTGTAGTCATATTGCTAAAAAAAAGGCTTATTATAAGCGATAATAGATATGGTATTTATAAGTCTTGGAAGTAGTGGTTATGAGTACATGTGGTAGTCACCATGGTTCCACATAGCTATCCTACTTCTTGATAACTGCTCGTGATTCCTAAATTTTTGCTAGAATCTGAATGACTACTAACTTTGAAGCACATGTGTTGCAAGGTTATAAACCTAAATTGAATTTTAACTTTCCTTGATATACCAAAGAAACTAAAAAAGAGATTTCTCCATTTTTCATGAATTTTGATTCTCCTTCAAGCAAGCAATTGAGTTAGTTGAATTGTCAAAAAATATTGTAAAATGATTCAATAGAGGCCTTTTATTTTTAGTTTCTCAAGTTATAATTCAAAAGGAAACTAAACTAGCATTCTTAAACATGATTTATTCTCTTTTATAAAGAAAAGATAAAGTTTAGGAAAAATATGTGAACAATATTACAACATTTCTAGTACATGCTAAAATATTTTTCAATGCATATTTAAGTTGTTTGTAATTGAAAATTATCACAAAAGTTGTAAAGCAATATGACCTTTTTCTATAAAAAGGATGGGGTCCAACCATATAGTTTGCTAGCAAAGTTCCAACACAAACAAATGCAATATAGAAGAAACAATAAGTATAGCTAGCATAAGTATATAAGTATTAAGAATAATTATATAAGATGCACAAAATAAAGGCAACTTAAACATAATTCACATTGAAATCCTTACAAAATCTTCTCAAGAGATAGAATGCATCAATAAAAAATTGTTTAGCTTAGTTAGAAACTCCAATAACTCTAACTTGCTCATGCTTAAAGAAGAGTGTTGAGAACTAGTGTGAAGATACAAAGTGAATGGCAACATATTATTATAATGGTCTAGGGCTAGTAGAGTGTTAAGGTGATGACATAGAGTACATAGTTTCTATAGTTAGATTAGTAAAAATAATGAGCCTCTTATAAGTTGCAATAAAGATATTTATTAGTTTTAGAAATAATGCTTATGAGTACGTGGGTAATTACCATTCCACAAGATAGTTCCATGTGGTTAACCTACTTCTTGGTAACCACCCATTATTCTTAAATGTTTGCCACAATCTACACAACTACTAAGTTCCAAGCACATATGCTGCAACCTAATCGCCTTAACTTGAATTTTTACTTCCTTAATATACTAAAGAAACCAAAAGAGAAAGTCCCCTATTTTTTGTGAATTTAGTTTCTTTCTCAAGCAAGCAATTGAGTTAGACAAATTATTAACAATTGAAATGTTGTAAAATTGTTCAACAAAAGCGCATTTAATTTCAATTCCTTAAGATGTGAACACTAATATCCTTTAACTTGTTAACTTACATTATGCCAAAAGAGCTTTTATCAACTTCAGGAAGTATCGAAGTGTTAGCCTTAAGGCTTTATATGATGAGTTTTGATAATGACAAATAAATGTTGCAATAACATTGTATGTCTTGTACTAAATTGATATATTTTATAAGCTTTAATAGACATACTATGTTATAGTTTATACATATATATAATATGATGATTATACTTGTTGTTATCTATGCATGATGATAAATGAATGTCATAATAGAATTGCATGTCTTCATACTAAAGTGCTATAAAATCTTCAATAGACATGTTATACTATTGTTAAAATATCAATGTTTGATAATATGCTAAAAGAATGATATTTTATACAAGTATCACTAAGTATATGATTGGTCAAAACACATGATATAATGATTATGCATACTCTTGTGCTAATTTGTTATATACATAAATTTTGCATGTCAATATCTTGATATATTAGATTGGACTAATGATATTAATTGCAAAGTTTATGAACTTATATATAAGAAAGTCCAAGACAAATAAGAGTGAGCATTGAAGCAAGGAAATGGAAGATTATATTGTACTCAACTCTAGAATAAGGAAGAAAGACAAGAAAGGAGATGTGATCCAAGTATTGAAGATTAAGAAAACTAAAGTGTTTGAAAGCTTGGAAGCATCAAGAAAAAGGCCAAGGACTTAATTGGTATAGTTTTTCATTTTAAAGCTTAGACTTTCTTGTGAAATAGAGTATTCCATGATATAGAACTCAAACATGTTTTCATATTCTTAGCTTGATCAAAAATTTTTAAAAGATAGCCTACAATCATGTCTTTACAAGATAGCTTATAGGGACATTTCAAAAACAAATGAGATATGAGTTTTTGATGTTTTCAATTTTGACATTTGGTCATTTTCTTAATCATATCTCATAAAATAATTATGATTTTATTGTCAAAATTTTTTCATATGAAAATAGACTTAAAGATATTTCCATAGACATATCATTTACTTAAAATGATCAATATATGAAAGAGTTATGATCTCTTCAAATTGAGTCTAAAAATCAGCTTTCTGCATGCTAGCCATTTCTAACGTGTGCTCATTATTTAGATCATATCTTGAAAAATACAAATGATATGAGCAGTAAACTATTTTTATTGAAAATAGACTCAAAGGGCTTTCCATGGACTGGTCATTTGATTAAAATGACTAATATATGAAAGAGTTATGAATTTTACAAATTGAGTCTTAAAATTAGATTTTTACTGATTCACTATTTCTGACCTTTGCTCATTGTTTTAAACCTATCTTAAAAATGACATCAGATATGAGTATGAAATTAGTCCCATTTGAAATTAGCCTCAATTATATTTTCAATAATAGGTCATTTGCTTAAAACAAACTTAAAATGAAGAAGTTATAATCTTTTAAAGTTGAGTTTGCGTTTCTGTCTGGGTGAATCGATTGGCCAATCGATTCCAGGCTTCCAGAGTGCTCTCTGGATGTCCTAAATTGATTTAGCACTCGATTGCAACTATCCTGGTGCACAAATAATGGTTATTTTTCATTCCTAACAACCTCAAATGGCTATATTACTCCATAGGCTTTATATATAAGTTAAGAAATACGAAATACAATGAAAAGAGAGCCTGAATATCAATTGAAAACATCATTTTACATCCTTCTTTATCCAAATCATGGTTTGAGCTTAAATTTTTGAAATTCTTCTATTCTTGGTGCTTCATTTGTATTACCCACTCTTTAAGAGAGTTTCTATGAATTGTTCTTCATCTTTTATCATTTCCTAATTATTAAGGGTGAAGTATCCCTTGGAAAAATTTAGAGCGGGTGAGGTATCCCTTGTAAGAAAGTTTTAACTCAAGAAAGAGCAAGGATTGTAAGGCTTCTTCAAGTGCCATTGCAACTTGAAAAGATAGTAGATTAATACAAGTTTGGAGAGCTTAGAGAGTAGATATACACCTTGGTAAGAATATCCAAGGGAGGAACTATTATAAATCCTTGTGTTTGATCTCTCTTCCCTATCTTTCTAGTGTTTCTGCAACATAGCTCTGTTTCTCTGGTTTTTGCTCTATTTTTCTTGCTGCTTATGCTCTATTTTACTGCTAAATATATTATGCTATAATACTTATGTTGTTGCTTGGATATTTGAGTGGTTAAAAGAGAAATTCATCCATGCATTAGCTTCTAGACTATTTATCTATGCATAGTTGATATTTTTATTAACATTAAATGTTGAATTATATTTCAATGCTTATGTTGATGTGTAGATTATTAAATGTTTAAAAAGAGTGTATATCTATGCATTAACTTATTGATTCTTTATCCATAGTTGAATGAGTTACTTTACACAAGTATATTAAATTGTTAAATGTTGTGTGTAAACCTCTTCATTGAATTATTTTGAATTTACTTTTTAATAATTTGTTTATGGATAGTTGAATGAGAAAATTTGCACTAGCTCTTTGAATTGTCATATCTTAAGTGCAACAAACATATCCATAAAGCTTTCTTGAAAGTATTTAAATCAAAATTATCCTCATGGCTTCCCGAAATAAAAAGTTTCTCTTAGGTGTAGGTTGCTAAGGCCAACATGAAGAACTTAAAATAGGTCTAGTTTGTAAGTCTTGTTTGGAATTTAGTCAGTTTATTTTGACTATTTCTTTGAAAAGGATTTTGTAAAATTTCCAAGTTAATTAAACAAAATGACACTAGTTCTAAGGGTAGGAATCTTGACATACTTCCACTACGCATATCTTTTAGGATCTTATCAAAGGATATGTGGCTTATAGGGAAGTGTGTACTTCTATATACTCTTCATGTTACCTTAGGTTAGCCATCATGATTGGTTGTGCACTAATATATCTTTTTGATGTAACTTTAAGGTGTGATCCATCTCTCATGATAACCTTACTTTAATACTTACTCAAACCTTCCTTTTAAAAAAACACATTTCCCTCTTCTCTAGCCCCATTGTATTTCTCTATAATTATGATTCCTTTTAACTATATTTTTTCATTTATTTTTCTTTAACTTATCCTTGAACTTCATGCTCATGCCATCACTTCCTTTTTCTCTCTTTTCATTAACAATGGCATCTTGATCATCTTCTTCTCAAGGTTTAACTTTCTAGGATTTGAGATACATAAGGATTGTAAATACCAGTTTGACTAAATCAAAAGTATTGAAACTTTAAGTACTATCTTTTTTTATTGCATTTGATTTACCTGATGATGAATCCCTCATATGTTACCTTAGTTTTTTCATTATAGATCTCTTGGTGGATGATAATGAATCATTTTTCTCTCCCAAACCCATTTTCGCTGGTCTTATTATCTCTATTTTTCCTTAAATCACCAAAGGTCTATGTTTATTAAGAATTGTTCCTATCCAATGATTAATTACTTAGGATAGTTGAAGAGATAACTTGAAAATCCTTACAGGATGGTTAGATCACGTTGATGCTTATCAAAAGATTAGATGTATGCATTATGCTAAAATTTTAACTTTTAAAAAACATTATAAATTTGATTATGACTATTGGTATATAAGAGCTATAATTATTGAGGCCAAAAATGCCTTTAAGAAAAAGGGAGAAAATCATAATGCATATTATAAGCAAAAGCAGTGGAAAACATACTAACAAAATCGTAACATTTGCCTTCTAAAACTCTACTATTCAAACTAAGACCTATGCCTCTACTGAATACTCTTTTCAATATTTTTAAATATATTACTTTAATACCTATCAGAGGAAAAGAGTCAACCTTTAATGTTATAGTAGTCTATCACTAGTCTTTTAAATCTTTAGATGTTTACCTTTAAGATAAACATTACTAATTGCTTAAATGGATAGGTATGAGTAACCTTCTAGCCCGAAAGGTAAACTTTTTATAATTTTAGCTTATATTTTATCTATTTAACTTATATCTTGAATTGCCTACAATATAGGTAAAACAATCCTAATAGAATTCTAAAACGTTGTGCTTGATTCAGTCAAATAAGTGACAAACGAGGTTAAACATAAAAGGTTTTGTGATAAAGTCAAAAAGCCTAAGAAGGTGAAAAAAATATGCCTCTTGTCAACCAAAAAGGAAAAAAATCTTAGTGAAGCTCTAAGACTAATAGTCATTAGTCTATCAAATAAACTTTTAGGAAGAGAAAGAAGATTATTGCTACTAGTTAATTCCATGCTCTAACTATGGTCTTTTTAGGAGACAAATTTACTCTATTTCAACCTAGGCATTTAGTGGATCATTTGAACATTTATGCCAATGCATTTAGAAACATGTAAGTTTTTCATGATATGGTTAGTGGCTTTTAACACTTCATTTCTAACTTGGAAGCTTTGAGGTTTTTCTATTTTTTAGTAGACTTTTGTGATTCTTTTAGCATAGATAGCATGTGCCTTTTACATTTTTTGTTTATCTTAACCTAAAGTTATTAGGGGATATTGTACATCAGCTTCCAAATCAATTATAGGTTTTGTACTACTAGCTCTGCTAGTATCATATCTTCCATATTTTAAGCTAATAAAAATGAAGTTATTTGTGATGGTCCTCTTTTGGCTATCCTCTAAGCCTACAATGCCTATTACACATGATTTGCCTATGCTTGATGATTATTTATGACCATTTTAGTCAAAATTCTCATTAGGGTCTAATTGGTTACTTTAGCCTATCCATTCCTTTGTGTACTTTAATCATTTTGTTAATTAAAGGGACACTATTATAAAAAATGATCCTTTTTGGCATCCTAAGTTGATATTTGATATTTTCTTTGATAATGCTTGCCACTACTTTTCTATGTATTGTCTTTATACATGAGGCTTTGACCCACTTGGAACTATAATAGAATTGCTAATTAGTGTTAGTAGATAGATGTTAGTTTTCATTATTATCCATATCTATTTTGATGTGATGATATTTTTAAAATTATATAAAAACTTGATATAACAAACAATAATCATAATCAATATTTATGTTGACATAATAATATTTTTGAAAATAGTAGGAAGCTTTCAACATTAATTTTAAAATTAACCATCGTCTAAAGCTTGGCATTGGAGAGCACAAAAACTTATGATTTTTAGAACTTCGATTTTTTACATAACTATAATTCAAAAAGCATTTAAAGTATCATGCTAGGAAATGTTAAAAGTTCATATGTCAATTTGGATTTAATTGACATTTTAAAGGTATGACAATTGCTAACTTTATTAGAAATCATTAATAGATAAAATGTTAGTTTTGGTTATAACTAATGTCTATTGTTTAAATTATGCCTATAAATTTTTGCTTTAACTTTCATTTTTTATAGAAAACATTTCTAATGTCTTATTCTATAATATTTTGACAAGATTTTCTAATTCTCAATTTTTATATAAGACACTTCTAATATCTTATTCCTTAATATTCCAATGATATCTCTTTGGTAACCTTTAACTTTCATCATCAAAGTATATAATAGAAGAAATAAACTAACTTCTAATTCTTCCATTATATACTCTTGTAATTAAAGTGGAGAAAATTAAGCCAAAAATTAAAATTTACATCAAGAATGATAATTTTGATACGTAGTGATTTAGTTGTAATTTTTATGTATTAGTGTAAACATATATTTTTTTAGTATTAATGATTTAAACTCTATTTATTTTTTGAAAGATTTTTTTGTAGGAAAATCTTATCACCTTGTATATAAACGAAAGAGTATCATATATATTTATATCTTGTGATTAAAATAAAAATACCTAAAGTCATAATGGTGGAGGAAAACAACTTCCTCTTGAAAATAGAGGAAGTTATCTTTCATTAAATCTTTTATATTTAACATTGAACATATACACCATTTTTTACTATTTTATTATTTTATAACTATGTTTTCATAGAAGATAGTTTCCATTAAAATAAATGAAGCCTTCATGTAGTTTTTATGTAGATTGTATTATGGAATATATATATATATATATAAAGATTTGAAAAGAAATAAAATTATAGTATAAATTTGCATAAGTGTTTCTCTTTCTCACTTATTTGTACATTCATAATAAAATGTTTAATGATAATTAAATTTTCATAATTTGCATTTGTATTATGAAGATTACCAAATAGAAGACATCAAGATGAAAATAACTTTGTATTTAAATTTTTTAAAAATAACTATTTATATTCATTATTTCTAGATAGACATATAGGAAAATTGATATGAAAAACTTTGTACTAATAAGACGATCATTTTAGATACTTATTACATTGATTACTTATGGAATAGATGTTCAAAGATATTCCAAATGTCTCTATTTGAAAAAATGGCAAGCTTAAAAACATTGATTTTATGATTAACTTACTTATAAAATTATGATAGTTGTGAATTTACAAGGAAAACATAAAACCTAAAGACATCTAAATGAGTGGCATTCATGAGGTGGCATTTATGAGATTATAAATAAACCTAAAAAATTTAACACTTTGATTTTTTAAAATGACCATTATTTAAGTTTATTTCAAAAGTTTACACGTTGATTAAGTACTCATTGACATTTTAAGTATGAAACTACCACTTTCTTAAGAAATTATCAAACTTATGATATTGATTTTCTATTAATAACTAGCATCTAATTTTTTGCATAATATTTATAAATATCACTCTCCTTATTAATTTGAAACAAATTAGTGATTTATTAAAATTTCTCACCTTTAGTCAAGAAGAAGGATTTTAATTTAGAAGGTATAGACTATCATATTTTAGATTATCATGCTATTTAGAGGGTTTTCAAGTCAATCAAAATTCATTCCAAAGAGTGCTACCTATACTTTGGCCATAAACACAAGCATTCTATAAAGCATGTGAAAGGGATTTGGAAAAGAATCTTTCAAAATGCTTTATAGAATTCGTATGTTCATTTCTAAAATATGAGTACAAGTCCTTGGAAAGAACTTTGAAAGATTTTAGGACCTTTGCAATAGCCCTAGTAATGCTGAGTATGATGATCTATGCCTTTTATCTCATAAGCTACCTTATTTAAGGATTTTAGAAGTGATCAATCTACATCCTCCATAAAAATGAGAACTTTTGATTTAGAGGGTGTAAATTTTCATATTTAATATTACCAAAGCCATTAGAGAGGTTCTAGGATCAATCAAAATTCTTTTAAGGATTTTTTTTATTAACTTTAAAATCTTTTCAATAGCCTCAGTGAACGTTGAATATAATGATTTATATCTTTCATCTCAAAATTTATCTCTATTGATAGATTCCAAAAGCTATCAATTCACACCCTTCATTTCAGAAGCTTTCTTTATTGGTTTCAAAAGCTGTCTTTATTCTCCATTGTAAATTATAGTATTTTTGGTGTATATGTCGATGTAATATTACGAAAATAAATAAAATTACATAATATATTTTCAAATTATTTTCTTATTTGTTTATACATTTACATTCAATTTTTTTGTTATTTATATCTTCCTACTTGTATAAGAAAAATGTGGTAATGAAGAAAAGTATTTTAATCCTTAAAATTTTATTTAGAGTAAGTTAAATTTAAAAAAAAATTAATCAATTCATAAAATAATGTTAGCATTATTACAAAATTTATACTTAAGTTATAAAATTGCTATTTGATACCACTTATTAAATCATAAATTAAATTATATATTTTATTTGTTTTAATATATATTTTGTATTAAATATAAATAAATTTTACTTTTAAATGAACTTGTATAAATATGTGATACACATAAATTGTGTTTTGAATTTCGGTTTGATTTATATATATATATATATATATATATATAAATTGTTATATGATTTTGGTTTGATACATATGATATATACAAATGGATCAATTTTAACCAAGCTTAGTGTATATATCTTGTTTCAAATTCTGATTTGATATATATATACACGATTATTGTTTTTGACCATTCTAAAAGGATTCTAAAAAGATTTTAGGATTATTTTGAAATAATTTTGGAGTTGATAAGAATGGTAACACATTAAATGAATCTATTTTTTTAATAATTAACATTCAATCATTATGATGTCAATTTTTGTTTATTTATCAATGTTAAATATGAGTTAATATGAAAATATCATCTTATTAAAGATAACTATGTATTTTGTACTTAATTGTTGTTTAATATCTGATATAGTTTACCTAAGCTAATTATAAGTGTTAGTGTTTTATAGTAATTGATGTGAAAATTTTTAGCCTAGGTTACAAAATGAAAAAGAAATAGGTAAAACATAGCATAAGATGAAAATAAAAAGAGTAAAGTATAATACTATTTATAAATTTCATTTAAAGCTTTTCTAAACTTAAAATGATTCTTTATTTAATAAGATATACTTTTCTTCCAACCTTAAAATAAATTTTTTTTCATTTTATGTCTATGCTCACCTTCTAACCCTAAAATTATTTTACAAGATTAAAGATTTATTAAGCTATCATTAAATATGTAAGGCTTAGTACTTCATGAAAAAATATAGAATATTAATGTAAGGATTTATTTTAGTTCTTGTATTTGTTCTTGAATTAGTTTTTAATTTTTTAATTAATCATATTTTGTCACTTATCATTTTAATGTAACTTTTAGAGGTTTGTATAGCTAAGAAATTTAATTTTGTTCATCTTCTCTAATATTTGGTGGTATTATTTACTATTTATTTACATACAATGTATAATATCATATATTAAATTTTAATGAATGTTTATTGTATTTGTAAGCATTAGATTCAAGAGTGCTTTTCTTAAGAGTTCAAACTTATATATTGATAAGGATATTGTATATAACCTTTCATTATTTTCAAACTTTTTTTTAACATGTTTTTTAAAATTTTTAAAATTAGGATTTTGTAATGTCATAGGAGATATTGATCTTTATTTTAGGTGAAGATGTTTTGTAAGATGGAATAAAAAGGGACATAAGGAGGATAAAAGAGTGAATAGGACCAAGATTGCAAAGAGGAATATACCATGTTAGTTATTTAAAGGAATTAAAGTAGTATTATGAAAATTATACATCAATTTTTGTAAAAAAATGATATGGAATGTTATTTCTCATAATGCTAGAAAAAAATGGCATTGGTTATTTTTGTATAATAATTAACATTATTGTTGTAGTTTATGATGCTTGTATAATTAATGTTAAGTCTAATATACAACTCCACTTAACTAGACATTAATTGAAAATTGATGTCTAGTCCTCTAAACATCTAGTATCAATTAGTTATTTTATAATAATGTGGTGAACAACTTTGTGGCAATCGGTATCCATGTTTTCCACTATAATGTTGGTCTTATGGGACTAATTAGGTCAAAGGCCTAAGTGTGGAAAGGCCATAGAGTAAGTAATGCATGAAGCTCAATAATAAGAGCATGGATAGCATTTATGGATTTGATAGGGCTTACATTGTCATATGTAAGTTAAAGTATCTTACTTTATGGCAAGTTAGTAATAGCTAAAGTGGAAGAGTTTAGGATGTAACTTACTTATACCTTATTGCTTTTGACAATCCTTTTGGTGCACTTTTCTAAGCATAATTTATCATTTTTCTTTATTCAAGCATCTCTTTGGTGCATTATCTACCCTTATTCTGTAGAAGATCTTTTCTTTCACAAAGTATCGTTTTATTTCTTTTTTTATTTTGCTTACCTTTTTGTGTTAGTTAAAAGGATCCCTTCCTGAAGATACTATAAGTATACTTTTCTCTAGTTTTCTTCTATAATTACCCTTACCTCCAATCACTGCATAGCACATCCTACCTAATTAGCTTACAAGGAATCACAATTTTCTTTTATGGAAAGTTAGAAGCTTTCCTAGTGTTGTATTCTTCTATTTAAAGGTGTTCTCTCTTCACTATAGCTACATTATGCACTTTTAACATAATTTTTCTCCCTTGTTGCTCCAAGATACATTTCATTACTATCCTTTCAAGATTGTACTTGTAAAGAGTACCCATCATCATATGATAATTTGTAAGAGTCTTTACTAAAGCTACTTTTTGATCACATAATTCTGATAGGATAAGAGCTCTCAAGCCATCTTATTCTTTTAGTGGGGTTTAGAGATTGAGAATAGTGTGAGGCTATTTACAAAGTTTAATGGCAATGCCATTACTATTTTATATTAGCATTTTTGCCCCTAGGGTTACTAATGCATTTACTTGTGCATGTGAAAATGAAATTCTTTTAAAATTTTCCATCATAACATATGTACTTCTCTGTATTATGCCAATCCTAGTTCTTTTTCATACCAAATTCCTTTATCATTTAGTTAATAATTAGCTTTGAGTCTTTTTTAACTATTATGTTTTTTTACTTCTATCTCATTTGCATCATAAGCCCTAAAATGAGTGCCTTGTATTTTGCTTTATTATTGGTGCAAGGAAAGTCTAACTTATAAGTCATAGCATGCATATCACCATGAGATCTTTTAGAACTATCTTGCTCTCTTTGTTAGAGTAGATAATGAGTCATTAAAATATAATTCCCATAGATATGAAACTCCACACAAGGAGGTCATTTAATCATTAAGCATATTCACTTTTTATGGGAAACCCTTAAGAATTTCTTTTGAAATAAGCTTATTATTTGTTACTGGGAATTAAGAGAACAAATTAACTAATGTTTAGTACTTTAGTTCCTTATGATTGACCATTTGAATGTGAAACTCATTTATTATTAGCATCTATTTTGCCATTTTTCTCATGAATATTAGTCACTATATTAGAAACTTTATTAGATCAAATTGTATTACTAATTGGACTTGGTATGCCAAAAAGTAATGACAAAATTTTCAAGTAGCATAAACAAAAACCAAGAAATGTTTTTCTATAAGAGTATGTCATTCCTCTAGTCCCTTGAGAAAGTGACTAAAATAGTAGATTAACTTTTCAACACCATTAATTTCTTTAGCCAAGAGTGCACCAGTGGAAGTGGGATAAAAAGTTAGATTGATCCTACTCTAAAGAGCAATTATTACATGAATGGACCCAATGGTATGCAATATTTTCTCAAGTACTTCTTGATGCTTTTCTTCCACTGTAAAGATAACATTCTCCTTTAGGAGAAATTTGAACAAGTAAATTAACTTTGCTAAAGTTAGGATAAACCTTCACACATAAGACATTTTCCTTATGAAACATCTAAGCTCTTTAAGGCTTATTGGTCTTGACACTTTCTTTATTACTTCAATTTTTCCCTATTTACCTTAATTTCTTCCTTATGTACCTTGAAACTTAAGAATTTTCCTAATCATACCCTAAAAGCACATTTCTTAGGATTAAGTTTAAGCTGAAATTCCTTGCACCTTTAAAAGAATTTTCTTAAGTGATTAAGATGGTATTATTTCTATTTAGAGTTAATTACTAGGTTATTTACATAATCTTCAATAAAATCATATAACATATCTTGGAACATAACATTCATTACTCTTTAATATGTTGTACTCATATTCTTGAAACTAAAAGGAATAACTATATAGCAGAAGTTACCCAAAAAGGTCCTAAAGGTGGTTTCCATAACATTAAATAAGTGCATTAAAATCTGATTATACCTATTGAAGCAGTTTGCAAAAGAAAACCATTCATGATTCACTGTAGAGTTAACAAAGGCATTAATGTTAGGAAGAGAAAAGTTATCTTTTAAGTAAGACTTTTTGAAATCTCTAAAATTTGCATAAACTCATATTTACCTAATCTCTAACTTTAAGGAGCGTTGCTACTTCTGCCTTAGTTTGGGTTTCTACATTATGATGAAACTACATCATTTTTTAATTTACTAGCATCAAAGTTAGGTTTATTACTAAATGATGAGATGCCAAATTAGGACTCAATCTTAGCATTTCATGATAATTCCAAGCAAAGATGTCATAAAACTCTTTTAACAACATTATCCATATCTTTTTTCAATCGAGCTTAAACTAACTTAATTGAAATGGGCTTATCTTCCCATTCTTCTTTTAGATTAACTATTTTGAGCTTTTCATCCATCAATTTTAGCATGTCTTGCAAGGTAGTTGAGGCATATTTTTAGTTTTTCTAAGAGTAAAGTTTTCAACTCCTCTAACATTTCAATGTTTAAGGGATGACAATCATGTTATCCTTTCCTACTTTTTTTCCTTAAGACCTTTACCTTATTAGAAATGGTAAATTGTTATGCCTTTTGTATTTTTAGAGCTTAACACAATTGGTAGTGTAATGTCACCCATATCTATAGTCTTTTTGATAAGTGGTTACAAATTCTGCTATTCTTATTAATCTTCTTACTTCAGTGTTTCTTTTGCTTTCTCTTTCCCTTTTGACTAGTAGAAAGCTTGAATAATTATTTAATGGCATTCATTCCTTTCTTCACTAACTTATTAGAGTGAATTACCTATGTAAGATGAGCTTTATCTTCATTGAATAGTATTTTTTAGGCAAATAACTCAATATCTTTACCTCAAAAATTAATTTTAGTGTACTAGTGTAAAGTAGAAAGAACATAGTTATAAATATGTAGCCATGGTCACCCTCCAAAATATGGTAACTAGGTTAGCTTTTTATCATATAAAACTTATTTAAAGTTTTGATAAGGTTGAGTTTGAGGTTAAATTGCACAAGGCTATAAGGATAATGTTAACAATAAAACCATTATCCTGTTAACAGGTGATGAATTTTTCTTCCTTCAACGGGACCTCCAAATACAATGATCTATTATGTGCCACATATAAGACTTGTTTATCTAAATCTTGAAAGATGATGGTTGAAGAATGATCTATGGTTACCTTTTGAAGATTATAGCTTATAATAATTTCTTTCTTTTTTTTGAGAAATCTCAATAATAGCTAAAGAAACTTACTATTTCTTTTCTTTGTCAAAATCAATGAGATCAAAAAAAATTATGAAAGTTTGGTGACTTGACTATAGTAGTGGCATGTCACTATAGGCTTTATTCGATAATTTAATAATTAGATTATTGGAGCAAAAGATGACATTTATCTTATAGTTTGGCAGTGATTAGGAATCTATGGTCTTTCTTACAACTTGAAGCTACCCTAGTTTGTTTTTTTTTAAATATTTTTTTTAAAAGAATATAGCAGTCCATGGTAATATGGGTGAGGGATTAATGGTAGTGCTAGAAGTGTGGTGTCTTCTTTTGAGCTTCTATTGCCTTTCAATTGTGTTAATTAATAATACCATGTTTTACCTAGGAAAAAAGGTAAATGAGGTTTACTTTTCCAAGCAAAGGGTTTTAGTTTTAAGCCTTATGATTCATAATTTTCATGAAATTTCACCATACTCTTTTCCTGGCATAAAATTAAGTCCAATGTTGGTTGCTTCTTGATAAGTGGCTTTATATTAGTTACCTCAATGTTTCTTTCTTTTAAAATTTTAGAGTATTGTAAATGCTAGCATTAAGAGGTGGATACCCTTTTAGTCTTTGTGATTAATTCTTTAAAGGTGTGTAAATTTCCATTATATAGATATGGAGTAATGAGTTCTTCCATATTAACAATGCAATTCTAAACTAATATGATTTTCAAATTTTTTTTAGACAATTTTAGGCTTGATCACTTTATTGCTTCACATAGGAAATAATATATTCCCTTTTTTCTTCTTGATGCATCCTAGGCCTATCAAATGGATATCACCTTGGGAGGTAAATAATTTGTTGTAAGAGGTCACTACCATATCAATCCATGTTAGAATTAAACCTAATTGTATTTTAGTGTATTAAGAATATGTTCTATTAGAAAGAGATTTAGAAAAATCATAAAGATGAAAGTCATGATTATTACCAAAAATTCCCAAATCATTAATGAATTAGTGAACATGATCCTTTACATTAACTTTCTTGTCAAACTGTTTGAGTGTTATGGCTAGTAGCCTTAAGGTTAAATAGACCATTCCTAAGGAAAGGGCGGGTGGAAATAAATCTCTACCATAACCTTATGCTTGGATAATTCATAAGGAAATGGTAGGTGGAAATAAATCTTTGTTATAACCTTATGCTTTGCATCCTCTAGGAACTTACATAAATCTTCCTTAGTCATTAAAAGATAAGTAATACTATTAATAGGGGCCTGAAGACTGATTGAAACATCTCGGGTTCCCCTTTAGAAAATAGTTTATAGTCCATTAAAAGAACTTGGGCTAATGAAGTTAGGCTTTAGAGTTAAGGACTTAAGAATCAAGATTTAGGGTTATTTCTTGGAAAGTATTTATGTATTGGTCTAGGAAGGTGAAAGGGTACTTTGAAGCTACTAAGGAATTATCCTTTATTAAGATGAAAATTACACAATCTGTGTGATATTAGATAAAACCACTCCCATATATTGCTAACCTTTCACTAGGTTATCTAGTACAATGGTAAGAACTGTAACCATGGAAGTTGCAGTCGATACTATCATAAGACCATAAGAAGCTAATTTAATTGTCATTATAGTAGCACCAAACCTTTAACTAACAATGATTATGGTAGGATTTGATGACTGAAAAAGCTAAAGATGAGTAATATTGCTTGTTATTGCTCATAAAGTATGCCTAACAATAGAAAAAGGGCTACATCCTAATAAGACAAAGTTTTTAGGCATTATTAAGAAAGTATTCCAAGTAAGGTGGATGGAAAAAGCAATGTTAATATCATTTTTGCCATTAAAGCCATTTTTTTCCTATATCCATAATTGTATGCATTTCTTAATGGAACAACCAAATATTTAAGAGGTGGAATTCTAAGTTCTAGGAATGGAAGTGTAAGTACAATTTAAACTTATTAAGAGTGGCTTAAGCGTAGAAGGAATAGGCACTTTAAGTTAAGTTTTTTAGTAGGGCAAAGAAAGAGCTTTGTATATGATGTTTAACCTTTATAATAGGTGAAAGGTTAGTATTTATAGGTATTGGTGGAGAGAGTTTCATATGAAAAACAAGTGATAATCTTAAGGCTAAGTTAGTAGAATTTGTTGGCTTAAATTGAAAATAGTTAATGTAACAAAATATGTGGCAGTGAAAGAGGATGATATGGATAAAAAGTGAGAAAGAAATCATTGCAATTTCTCTTACTCATTTTAGCTTGGAAGATCTATAGTAAAAAATCTTAAGAATGATATGTCCAACACTCTTATATATCCAGAGCCAAGCCTTTTTTCCAATCCATCCAATTCACATTTAAAAGAATTTCTAATAAGGTGGAGAAAGAAATATCTATTCTCTATAACCAAAATGACTTTTCCCCTAAGGTAGATGACTACCAAAGAGTTCCAAATCTCTATGAAACCTTGTTTATTCAAAACCCTATAATAACTTATGTGATGCCTTAGCCACTTTTGGATCCTTGCTTAGGCTAAGCCCTTTAGACTTTGACAAACTTTTGGCCCTTTTTAAGGTGTATTTTAATGCTTGATTACATATAATCTTATAGGTTAGTCCATAATCTTAGTCCTTTTAAGCTAAAATATCAATATCTTGTTACTCAGATTCTAAGATAGCTTTCAAAATCCCTAATCCTTTAGCATTTTATTCCAAATTGTTCTAATGAGTTTCTAAGTTTCTATTTTTTTTGTCCTTTTCATATATCATTTCTAAATTGCATAATCATGCAAAAATAAGTTCCTTTATTTTGAATGACCATCATTCTTTGGTTTAGTTATATAGAAAACTTATGATAAAAAGGGAAAAAAAATCTTATTTGTTACCTTATTATCAAATTAGAATTTTCTAGAATTGCTTTATTGCTATTGTATTCTTGACCAAGAAAGGTAGTTTTATGTTTAAGTTTGAGTTTCATGTTAATTTGTAGGCTTACATGTGGTGATAAAGAAAAAAGGGAAAAAAAGAAGGGGTCATAATAATGTGATTCTCACTACTAAAGGAAAGTCATTTAACATTAATTATTTAACACATTCTAAGTTACTTGTTACTTGACATATATATTGGTGCTATTGTATATAAAGTATATTTAATGTCAATTTGGTTTTCGAACTGACATTGAATACTTATAATAATGTCGATTTGTTTACAAGAAAATCAATGTGTTTAATTCTAGTATATTGTTGAATAATTAAAATATAATATTGGTTTTTTAATTTTATAACCAATATTGATCATCTATTTTTTATAAATTAAATTTTGATTAAGATGTAATTTTTTTTTAAAATAACTAATGTTCAATGCATAATAAGATGACAAGTTTATAGAATAATTAATGTTATTTACTAATTTTTTTAATCTTTAAGAATTCTCCTAAATCTTACTATCCTTAAAGCAGTATTCAAACCTAATTATGGAATCCAACAACTTATATTATCTTATATTACCATACAAGCAATAATAATTATATTCAAACTTAATTTCAGTGTCTCTATGGTTAAAATTAATATCTTAATTACAATATATTAGAAAAAGATGAAGAATGATACTAGCACATATAATTTATTAATATCCTAATAATAATTTCATCCATTTATTTAGATCTATGTAGTGGAAGAAATATAATACATATATGTTGCAAAAATTGAAAATAATCTTTCTAAATATTGAGAATGAACTTACATTGTTTTCAAATAACATGGCTATTGATAGAAATACTTATGAATCCTATTATGGCAAAATAAGGAAAAAAGGATGTTAGAATTGATGTTGTTAGTAAAACATTAAAATAATATGCATTTGTTGAAAATAAATTTATTACCTAACTTATACTATTAAAATTTTGTGGTATTGTGTATTGTTTAAATTGTCATGTCATCCTAAACCTTTATATAAAAATACCCATTGATTTACTTTTATAGGGAAGAAATTTGCTGCCTTTTCTTTAAGAAACCTATATCACCTAAAATCTTAAATAATGAAATTAAAAACAAGGAATCCAAACAAATCAACACAATGCACAACAAATATATGTTCTTAATAGGCATAAAGGAGAAATTAGGCATTTGAAGAAACTTTAACGTTGAGAAGAAAATGCCAATAATAATGAATAAATGGTTAAACCCAAGTTAAGTTGATCTTTTATGTAAAAGAAATTGCAATAAATTTCCTACTTAAAAATAAAAAAAATCAATTAGTTAATCACTTTGTAAGGCATTCTTTCCTTCACGAGGAAGACACTCTCACTCTATAATATATCTGTAATTTAGTGTCATGATTGGCTTCTAATTCACTCTCGAATTTGTTTTCATAGGTCTAAAGGAGAGAAAAATGGCGTTGTCTTATACTAATTATAAATTCAAACTAATACAATAAGTTTAATGATAGCCTCACATTTCTATGTCAGTTGTTTAGTGAAATCGATATGAAATTTCACTTTATCAATTTATCACTTTAACTATTTAGAAATAATTTACTTTTTCATATTAGTTATTGTTATAAAGTTGATATTGTATATTACCTACTTGGATTGTTAATAAGCAATCGATATGGTATATTAGTTTTTCTTTAAGTGTATCTCTATTATTGCCCTAAAGAAAGAAACCAACCAAACCTATTACATAAACAATTAGATAGATACAAGCACTACTTTTTATACAATATTAAATCATATAATAATATATATATATATATAAATAACTTTCATGATATATATAAAATAATACACATATTTACAAGTAATTGCTTACAAGAATAATTATATATATTCATTTATAATTAAACCCTATAAATTTACAATCAAGTAAGATAATAAAAAGAGAAAATATAACTAGAGTTAAATTAAAGCTCATTCTTGCATCCATATACCTTTCATAGTATGGTACCATATAGCATTATCTCTTTTCATTCATTATCATGGTCTTATTTATGTACTTGTTTTAAAACATTGTTATTAATTCCTAAGCCATGTTTGGATTTATAAAATTGAAGTAGGAACCTAAGTTCCACTTTTTGACATTATAATGCAAGTTCTATAAATTTTAGAATGAATAAGCATTAGATTTCATATTATTTAATATGTGCATAAAATTAAGGAAGACTTGAAGGGTAAAGATAAACACACCTAATCCAAGACATGATAATGGAAACATCAAACTCCTCTTCATTTAGAAGTTGCAAGATGATATCTTTGGATATGAAAATGTAATTAATAGGTCCACTGACATCCTTGCTCAGAGACAATGAAATGAACTCTTCATTTAAGATCCTTTATGCAATTGATTAAAGGTCCTCCTCGAAATGTTATCATATTTTTTTTTTAATTGAGGATGAGCTATCAAAGCCTTTGATTCTTTAAACTTGCTATAATTATCTTATTCTCCTCCAACATCCCCTTACCTTTTCCTTTTTATAAGGGTACTTAAAAATGGATTGTAAAAAATAACAATGAAACATGTTAGATAATATTGACCGTAAATAATGAACTTGAAGCAATGGAACACTTCATGTTAATAAACAATGAAATTAAGTTCTTTAGCCAAGCTAGGTAGAAGAGAAGTGCTTATGCTACTATGGTCACCTTTTCTATCTATAATGGCACCTTAGCTAACTAGTCCTCGATAACCTCTACCATAACCTAGCACTAGTCCTCTAGTAGTGTAATGTGAAACATGTAGTTTGGAAAAAATATATCTTTCACCACTTGCCTAATAGGTGTGCTGTAATCATAAGTACACACCTACATCTACTTTGCAATGATAAATAAACTAGTCAATTGGTACAGTGTGATTCTATAACATAATTGGAGATGTGTAGCACTAAGTAGTAGGGTGATTAAAATTTATGTATGGTAATTAAGTAAAGGGATCAAGGTCAACAAGGTAACAATTGCTTAATTTTCCTTATTATGTGCATTTATGGCCTATTGATAAAAAAATGATGAGAAGATATTATTCCTTATCAATAGTGGAAGAAAGATAATAGTATAGAGATGACCACATTTACTTGGAAGCTTTGTGAATGGCATATCTTTACTAACTTCTGCCACATTAAGGTATCAATCTAATGGTACTTTTTAAGGAGAGGTCCTATTGAAGTCTTTACTTTACCAACATACTTCTTCTTTAACATATGCTGATAATCCTTCCACTTATTTCTCATTGATATAAAAACATGATCTTTGTAATCCTGGTGAATATCGACTATAGCTTATAAGGCAACTTACAAATGATAAATGTGATTAGTAATATAAGACTTCTTCTTATGCATATATAAAAATTGAAAGAGATAAATATTAAGGTTCTTTACCAATTAATCATCCCAAATGGCATCCTTAATGTGTTGTTTTATTTAATGCTAATACTTAATAATAATTGACACCCTAAAGCATACTAAAAAATTGAAAACCAACATTATATATGTTGCTATAATATTAGGAAATAATATTAAATGATGTTTACTTTCTAAAAACCAATGTCTAATATCCAAAATACCATTTCGGTTCATTTAAACAATCTACATTGCATGTCCACCCCCCACTCACTAAACTTTGACTCTTAATTCTTCACTTTCTCATCCTAAACCCTCCTATTTTCCTAATTCCATTGTCCCCTTAATTCCTCACTCCTTCATCCTAAACTCTAATTTTATTCTTATGTTCCTTACACTCTTGTTAGCCTTATTTCCCTTATATTCTTAACAAGATATAAAATGTTAATATCTTTTATTATTCTAGAAAATCAAAATTTAAACAACTTTAAAGAATAAATTGAATAACAAAAAATTGAAAATAGTAAAAAGTTGTATACAATACTATAATTAGAGATAGGTGCTTTGGTAAATCTATCTTGATACTCCTAGTTCAATATGCTGGATTTGCACTTCGTAAGAAAACCCTTTGAATACAATACTTATAAATGTAATGAACATTCATAAAAATTAGTGTATTAAATATTTTCATATGAATAAATAATAAATAATATGACAGAATGAAAAAGATGAATGGAATCAAACTTCTCACTTATGCAATCTTGTAAAAACTACATCAAAATGATAAGTAACAAAATAAGATAGAGAATAAAAACTAAATTGCAAGAATAATTATAAAAAAAATCGTTACAACAATATTTTGTACTTTTCTAATGAGTGTTAAATCTTATTTAGCCACATGGCTAATTGAATTTCAATCTTGCAAAATAATTAGCAAGAAAAAAATAAAAAATTGAAAAAAATTATTTAAAGTTTAGAAAGAAAGCATATCTTATTATATAGAGAATCATTTTATAATTATAAGATGAAATTTACAAATAACATCATGCTTTAAATTTTTTATTTTTTAACTTGCACTATGCTTTAACTTTTTTATTTTCAATTTGTGGCCATGGCCTAATTCTCCATGTTAGTTTTAAGATAATATTATTATCTTTAATATAATGATATCATTCTATTAAATAATATTTAATATTGATTATTACCTAAAAACTAATGTCATAATAAATGAATGCATTATAATGAAAAATACATTTCTTTTTTTTTTTGATAGCTTTTTCTATAACCATTTTGGGACAATTTTATAAATTTTCCAAAATCATTCTAGAATAGCTAAATGCAACAAATATGTATATATTAAACTAAAACTGATTCAATTATACAAAATACATGCATTAAAATTTACAATTTCTAATTTATATCATATATACATATACATATATATATATCAAACAAGAATCCAAAACATAATATATATATATATATATATATATATATATATATATATATATATATATATATCACATATATGTCAATTAGTACTATTTGTTGTCAGGCCATTATTTTGAAATCTTTCAAAGTTTCATGCATAAATGTAGAATATGGTGACATAAAAATTATAGGTTACAATAACAATATGAAGCATTAAAACTCACACATCTATGAACCATATATTTTACAATAGGTAGAAATATAGTTCATAAAAGTATGAGTTTTGATGATCCATAATCTCCCTATAATTCACAATTTTTGCACAACCATTTTCTATGCTTATACATGAAATATTGAGAGATTTCAAAACAAAAGCCTTCCATTAAACAATACTAATTGGCAAAGCATAAGTAAGACTTGTTTTAACAAGTTTGAGATAGCACATAGAGAAAGAATAATGTATCTCTATTCTTACATTGAAACACAATGACAGTCAAAGGAATATAGTAAACAAAATAATCAAGCACCTTATTAGATATAAAATCAATGAAATCAAGCACTGTAAAAGCCTTTTTTTTTATAAAAAAGGATTTATTTTGAAACATCACAAATTTACTGGTAAGAAGCCCTATTTATAGTTCGAGGTCAAAATAATTAGACATTGATTACTAATTAAACACCAATGTCAAATTTAAATATATATATGGTTACAATAACTTAAAATGTTGGTTAACTTCTAAAATGATGTATAAATTATTGATAAACTATCATAATAGTTGAAAAAGACTTACATGACAATCACATAAAAAAACATTCAACATTGTCATTTTCCTATTGATGAACAAGGATAATTATTGAAATTAACTTAAACAATGGTCATAAAAAAACCAATGTTGTAAGTTCTTTCTTCATGAGTCATTTCAGTTCCATTCATTAAGTTTCTTCAATTTCATTCATTTCAACTTTATAAATGACATTCATTTAGAGGTCCTTAAATTTTAAGAAAATGCCATTAATTTAGATGTTGATTAATCCTAAAATTAATTTTTTTTTATGTTTGCCATTTCCTCAACAAAGGCCTTTTGACTATTACAAATTTTTATTATATAAACAATTGAATATGAAAAAAAAGTTATTTTTGAATTAATTTAACACAAAATCAATCAAATTCATTATTTAGAGCGATCAAAATCGAGTAAAATTAATTAAGAGGATCAAAATTGAATCAATTAAATTTTAGGAAGATAAAAAAACATTTAAGCCAAATTTTTTATTAAAATTTTAGTTTTTTTAAAACATTTTCATATTAAAAAAATTACTATATGATACCCTATTTATGTTTGTGTGTGAACTATAAATAATACCCTTTCAAGGGTGGTTTCAAGGCCCACAACAGAAATAAATATATCTGAGGGTTTATCGATAATAACAAGGCTGTATTATCAAATATAGACGTTAGGTATTTTAACTTGTGGATATTTTTGTGAAATGATTAAAAAAATCTAAATAATAGAAATAAATAAAGAAATGTAAGCAATAAAATATAAAAAGAGAAACAACGCATGACTTATGAAGTAATAAAAGAATAAAATAGTTGTTTTTACAAAAAAAAAAGAATAAAGTATAAATATAAATAATAAAATAAAAATAGAGGGAAGCTTCCTCAACCGCATCCGGAAACGGGCGGCGGAGTCATACCACTACGGGGGTATATCAGTCACACTGAAAGTGGCGCCGTGGGAGGGGGCTAAGTACCCTTACCGAGGGTATAACAGGCATACCGTTAAGTTTGTCGTAGGCGGGGCAAATCAATCATATCAAATTTATGAAAGAAAGATTGATACATCATGAAACTTGGAATAACAATAGTATATTAATATAAATATAATCATTGATATATTATAACAAAACTCGTGAGAAATGACCTTAAAAAAATAAATTTAATATATAATTAAATTTAATAATATATTCATATACTATTATTATATTATTATTAGTGATAAATCAAAGTCACTTCCTTTCAAAAGCATGCCCCAAGTATTTCTGGGCACTCTTCTAAAAGCCGTAGATTTGTTTGATTAATTAATGGAGACTCAAGATGATGTACACTTGCCAATTAAGAAGAAAGGTTGCACCCTGTCCTGCTAGTAACGGCTGGGGCCGATTTTGTTCGGCGCCCTCTTTATAAAGTGTCGCCAATTCAACGCAGGAGACCAACGCCTTGAGTGGACATCAACAACTGCCCCAGTAGCTCGAAGCTTGTTCTCTGCTCTGAGAGGGCGTAAACAACTGCGTCGATGGCTCGAAACTTGTTCTCTGGTTTGACAGGGCGTCAACCACCTCCTCAGTTGCTCGAAGGTTTTTCTCTGCGTTGAGAGGGCGTCAACTAGTACCTCAGTAGCTCATCGCTTATTCTGTTCACTCTCAAGAGGCTTCTGGAGATCATGGCCTCTGGAGGAATCGGAATCGGAGACCATGGAGACATTGACGAATCCACGGGAAGTGATCTTGAGAGGTTAGTGAAGTTCCATTTTGCCTTTGATATACTGTTGTTCATGACGCACACACAAAACAGAGCATGACAGCCTTTTCATTTTTTTTCATTGCTGCTCTTGTTGGTTCTTACTGCAAAACCATCGCCTTCACAGAGCCATAGAACAAGGCATCACAGGTCACTCTTCTCCTGAGAGGCATGTGGAGATCATAGTATCCGGAGGAAGCGAAATCAGAGACCAAGGAGATATTAACGAATCCAGGGGAAGTGATTTCGAGAGGTTAGTGAAAGTGAAGCTATTTTACCTTTGTCATGATTTATATATATATTTAGCGGAAAAGCTAGGAATCCGTTTTTTTTTTCTTTTTTTTTTCTCCTGAATGTGATATGCATAACAAGATAATAAATAGCTTGTGCGTGTTTTCTTTGTTACTAACGAATTAAACCATGAATTGGATTAAGGTTATTATCATGCCTCGTCAACCCAATGCTGATGACTCAAATGACATTGCACAAAGACATGAAAATATTACAACAATATTATAAGCAATGAAATTGAGATCGGAAATTGAATTTCAAATATTTATTAAAATAAATTTTATAAATTTACTTCGTTATCAAATAACAATTCTTGATTCATTTTAGCTATATTTTACATGTCACCGTTATTTATAGGTGCATGTGTTACTGCTAATTCAGGGCGAATTGCCTAGGTAATGCTGTATTTTTTTTTCCTGTGAACTTGAGCCGTTTTAATTATTCCCACCCTCCTTTTTTATTTATCATATTATAAAGAACTTTTTTTAATTCCTTTTTATCTATCCTTTTAAAATTTTAATGAAGTGTTAAATATTTTTTTAACTCTATATTTCTTTTTTATTAATAAATATTTTATTATTCTATACTATTAATTAATTTATATTTATTTTTTTACATTTCTCTTTCTATTTTCAACTATTTTAAATTTTATACATAAAAGATAATTTTATAAAGTTCACTAAAAATAAATAAATAAAATTATTTTTTTAATATGTGTGAAATTGATTAATAATGACATATAAATAAAAATGGAGGGAATGAATATGTGTTTTTATTTGTGCTAGTATTTGATCTTTATACATGTTAATTTTTTCCCTTTTTTTTCGTGAAATCTTTGTTTGTTATACAATTTATGGTGGTTGATTTGTTGATATTAGTCAACTTATGTCAGATATTGTCAATGGTAAAAAAATTGTGAAATTTAATTTGATACCTGATGATTCTTATTTCTTACTTTATAATAATTCGACTTTTGACGTATTTAGTTTATTAGTCTTTGTTTGACAATTAATAAATAGATATAGCAATTAGTTAATTCAATTAACTATTAACTGATAGTTGATTGTATTAGTTGATTTGATTAACTGATTATATTAGTTATTTGAATAAAAATATTTAGTAAAATTAATTATTTACAATTCGTTGTTTGTATGTAAAATTATAAATAAAGATATAAATATATTTTATAAATTATTTAAATATTCTTTTATTTTAATATTTTAAATTTTATATATTATTTACTAAATTAAACTTTTTATAAATAATACATTATTATAGTTTATTATAAATTAAATATTTTTTAAATTAGATTAATATAATTTTTGTAATAAATAAATTTATTAATAAAAAATTAATAATTATAATTATAATTTATGTAACAGCACTAATTTAAATAACATGATAGATTAATATGACATTTTAATCAGGATATTTTATCAAAAATACAAAAATTATGTCCTTTTGAAAGGAGAATGCGGCAGTATTTATCAAGAAAAACAAAACCAAAAACGCAGTAGTAACATGGTTGAGGTAATTGCGTCATTGTCTGTAACAGTAACCAAGCAGCTCTTATAATAACACTTTTAATATTAGCTGATTGGAAATAAAAATTATTTAAAATAATTATTCATCAAATAGTTAAATTAGTTGATTTCATAAGTAAGCCAATTGAATTTAATCAAATTAACTAAAAGATATTTGAAAAGCTGTTTATTAAACAAGGTGATTGAATAATAAGTTGTGTTTAATTTATAATAAAAGTTGAGTTCGCCATTATAAATATTTTTAGTTGTATGATATATAAAGGTTGTTCGGCTAGTAAATTCTGTAATTGGATAAATTATTTAAAACGCGAATTGACTCAGGGTTGCCGATGATATTGGCATCAACAGGCCTCCTGTTCAACCCAATGCTAATGATCCAAATGGTCCAGTTAGAAAAGACCTTCGAAGGTATGAAAATTCTCATTTCTCCTTTGATATATTTTGCATGTCATTGAGTTACTGGTAAATATTCTCAGCGACTTGTCTCATTTCTGTGGGGGTTTGAAACATTGAAGAATAGAGAATGAGTTTTGTGCCTTCTGAAATAATTTTTCATTGTTGGTTCTTCTGCAGCCAGCTGCCCTGGGTTGCCATATATATAGCTTTTATGGCGATTCAATGTGCAATCCTTGCATTGCACTTCCAAGGGTCGCCGTCACCTTTCAAAACACACCCGGCCAAAATGTGGGTTTATCTGATTGCTATGGTCACCAACGTTGGCGCGGCTTTATACTGTGCCAAATCTTGGATCACAGGTTCCATACGCTCCAAACTCTGTGACCTAGTTGGTCATATCTCCGGGTCTATGGTTACTGCTGCCTTTCTGTCACTCTTGGTTCCACCCTCTTTGGTGCCATTTGTTTTTGTCATGTGGATGCTTCACCTGCCTATCTACGTCGACGCTGCCCGTAACCGGATTTTGAATGCGGCTAAAAATTTTTATGGCTATGTTTCCAGCGGAGCAGTTCATGTTCAAAACATTTGGAATCGCAACCGCGGAAGTGGAAGCGACCAATCCCCAAACTAGTTGCATAAACTTGATGCATACCTTAATATTCAGTATGCGATGATGTATTAGTCCTGTATTACCTTTTGTACAACAATAGGCGAACTTAATGATGTCTTTAAGTTCGGTTTGTAAGCACTACGGGAGAGTTTGGTTTGAGTAAAGGAGAAAGGGAAAAAGGGATGGAGGGTTTTTATTTTACTTGTATATGTTTGGTTATAAAAGAAAGACTATTTCTTTTCTCCATTTTTTTTTACCGGATTACCTTAAATGAGGTGACAATGATTTCCTCCAATTTATGAAGGAATCTATTCATTTATTAATTCTAAATATTGGGTCTAAAATAAAAATAAAAATAAAAAAAAATAATATTCATAATAAATAATCATTATAAAATAATAATAATAAAAATATTAATAACAATGACAATAATATTAACAAAATAAAAATAACCGATAATAAATAACAATTGTAATAACAGAGATAATAGATTATTTAATGACAATTAATTAATTAGTAATATTAATAATGAAATTATAAATATTAACATTTAATAATATCTAAATAGTAAATAACTATAAAAATGATAATTCTAGTAAATAATAAAATGAATAATATAGATAAATACAATAAAATGAAACATTAATAATAAAGTAATAATATTATTTAATATAAAAAATAAATAGATAGATAATTATTATAATAAAAAATTATTATTATTTTAATAATAAAAAATTACTTTTTCCTCAGTATAACAAAGTGAATTAGAGAAATTTGATTTCTTTTTTGCTTTTACTAAACAATGGGGATAATTATAAAGTATTCATTATCTATCATCATATTTCCTTTCTTCTTTCTCAGTTGAATCAAAGAGCCAAATATTTTCATTATATATATGGAGTGTGTACATATTTTATTTTTGGGATCAGGGATCAATTGACATACGGACTTATAGCAAATTTCTATTATTGATTTTAGATTTATCTAAAGATTTATATAACATTTAAATTAATTATTAAATTTAATTTTTATAATAAGAAAAATTAGTGTTTAGTGTATTTAATTTCTGTCTCCTTCTCTTTTAGTATTTTCACATTTTTTTAATTTGAAAATTCTAATTTGTTTTGGAACACAAAATTATTTTAAACTTTAATAATAAGATTTTAAATTTTAGTGAATGCATCTCCTTTCCGCTAACAAGACCATGATAAATAGAAAACAAGAGCCACGTTGTACCAATTCCATGATACATATTTGGCACTAGCTTCCAAAAGGTTTGTAGAAAACAGGACTCTTCAGTTTGGAAAAGCGTGGTTCGATTTAAACGGGGATGGAAATGCTTCGGATCGTCCGTTAGAGAATCTATGGTGTATTCTATTTTTAATTTAATTTAATTTTTTTATTTAAATAAATTAAGTTAAAATTGATAAATTAATTTATTTAAATAAAATAGCTCATATTTAATTTTTATAGACTCCGCTCAAATAGTTATCAAATCAATTTTTTTAATAATGTATATATTTATATAGTAACGTCATGTATGATATATATTTATTCATAAAACATATATAATATCAATAATATTTTAATACATAAAATTATAAATATAAATTTAGTTAGATTATTTTCTTATTTTTTATTTTAAAAAATATTATCTATTAATTTATTTAAAAATTTATTTACGTCAAATTATGCTTTTTAAATAGATCACATGGAATCCAAATTTTAACTGTAACAAATTAGATTTAAATTAATAATTTATAAAATAAATTTGACTAACCCGACTTAATTTATTTCTACTTCTACTTTTATCTCAATCTTTGCTTTTATCCAAAATAAATGCTGTCGACATATTTTGATTATTACGTGAGTGAATTGGTGTTACACTGACACGTAATTCCGTTAAAGAAAAAATCAATGTGGGTCCAACTTTACTTGACAAGACCATTTTTTTTTTTTTACCAGGCACAAACAGCTGTGTTGACAAGACAATTAATCCTTCCACCAAAAGTACATTTCAATACACAAAAGTCATGGTTATTCTAGCGGCTCTTTAATCAGATTTTTTCTCATGCGATGCCAAAGCAAAACCTCCTCAGTCACAGCCAAACAAATGAATAAATAATGACAGCAATGACATGAGTCAGAGAGCACCTTGTCTAAGTTGCATAAAATATACCCAAGTATAAATTATTCCTGTGTTGGGGACTGAAACTTTCGCGAAGAAGAGAGGAAAGAGGTTGACTCATATGTTAGAAGAGGTCGCTGATGTCCGTCTTATTCACCAGAATTATTTTATATTTTTATTGTCCTTCCTGGAACTGGTATTACTAATGACTTCAGATTGAACCCTTCTACATTAAATTGCCATACAAAATGAAAATCAGAATAAATAATTATCGAATTAGGCAAAAAATAATATAATAACAAGAAGCTACAGTTCGAAAGATATTTAGATTATCAATTCATTGATTCAACATCGATGTTTAAAGAATTACTCTGGATTTTATTGCGTAGGCAAGAATTATCCGAAAGTTTGATATTCTTTATTTTGTTTCTTTTATATTAATTAATTCAAATTCAACACTCAAATTAATTCCTTATTACTATTTGATTCAATGTTGAAGCAATTCTAATTTAATCCGTAATAGTTTTAAGCATGGAAGATATGACTGAAACCAAACAAATTATTTTTAAACTACCTTAAATAACATCTTTCATTTCCCTTTTCTCTTAGGTGATGACCAAAATTTGAGAGCTAAATCATTAACATCTAATTACTACATACAATATCAAGACCTTATAGTTCAAGTATCATTCAAAATCTCTTGAAGGCTTTATACCTTTCGCTACATTTATGATTCAATTCTTAATTTTCACGTGTGTGTATTTAGTGGTTTAACTACTCCTATAATTATAAAAAAAAAGTACATATAATGATTAATTATAATAAATATTATATTTTATCCATCTATAATTTTGTGAATTTTTACTTAACTCACATATGTTTTCAAACATTACAATTTACTCATTTATACTTTTTATCATTAACACTTTATCCAATTAAAATTTTTTCATTTAATTTTTAATAAAAAATTTCATAACATATGAGTTAAGAGAAATCAGGCAAAATCATATATGGGTAAAATATAATTTTTTTATATTTATGTGAATTAATATAAACAATTCTTAATAAGAATTGTAATATATATTAGTCTTGTCACTATAAACAAGAAAAAAAAATCTATTGTAATACATGACGGATATAAAAAAAATTAACTAAAACTCTTGATGTTTGTGAATAATAAAATTTGTATATTTTATTATTGATAACTTTTAAAGTAAATGATAATAACATATAGTTCATAAATTTAAATTAAGGAGATAGGACTAACGTAATTTTTTAATACCAATTGAGAATTCTAAATGTCAGTTCATATAAATGTGAAAAAAATTATAATTTACTACCATGTGATTTCCTCTGAATTCATTTAACTTGGTTGCCAAAAAATATTCTATTAAAAATTAGATAAAAAAAGTTTAGGTTGGCAAAGTGTTAATATTAGAAAGTATAAGTGGATAAATTATAATGCTAAAAAATATAAGTTGATTAAGTGAATTTTAGAGATTTTAGAGAAATTATAAATGGGTAAAATGTAGTTTTTTCTTAATTACAATATATTACTATAGAATAACTTATTAACATATTTAGGTGTTTAATCGATGGTTGATTCAAATCTTATTAAGTGCCATTGTATATTTGTTATTACGTGTCAATTATATAACTGACATGAAAAATTATTATCACATTAATTTTTATTAAAAATTGATTTTTTATTTTCAAAATATATTTTTTTTGCATTTCATGTTGATTTTTAATTAAAAAATTAACATAAAAAGTTTTCCTAATATATTTTTTAACATTAATTTTTGGCTTCCTTTACTAAAATATTTGTAGTCCAAAATAAATAAACTCAATATTCCACAAAAACTTATATATTGAATTAAAAAGTTTGAAAGGTTATAATGTTGTGCTTAGTTGTCCATTTAGAGTAAATTTTATATTAATTTCATATAATTTTTTAAAATCTATTTATTTACAAAAAGATGAAAAATAACTATTTTCATGGACCTATGCCTTTTTTTTCATCTCTAACCACTGTTTAACTAGCTTTTGGTCTCCATTACAATATTTTGTCAAATATATAATAAGTATTTAAAACTTTGATACAATTTCAATATAAAAGAAATACAAATGATCTCTTAAAACACCTACCTAAAAAATAAAAAAATGTGAAAATCTAAAAAATAAAAGTAAGAAAGACATATCTTATATTTTGAATCAGTGACCTAAATATTAAGATATTTGCTTTATGCTTGATATTAGTTGAAAAAGTATTAATAATTTACTAATGTACAGTGGAATTAGAAGAACATCTAAAATTTTATAGAGGGAAATAGATAGAAACAAATATTGAGTTTGAAAACAAATAAAAAGAAAAGTGAGAATGATAATAAAAAAAATAAAATATGATCTATTTATAGTACACAAATGTCATTATGTCTAGAATTTTTACCAAACTTTTGCAATATGTTACAATATCAGTTAATTCTAAAATAGACATTGTAAATTTTTTTTAGCAACCTCTAAATGTCATATATTCAATATCAGTTAAGTAAAAAAATTTAATATTTTAAATTTTTTAATAATTTTAAAAATGCCAACGTGTCCAAGTAGATGTTAGTTAACTTGAAAACTAATGTTTTAAGTTTTCTTATTTTTCTAGCAACCTTTAAGTGGGATTTATTTAGACGTGTTTAATTTTATTTATTTAAACTTCTTCATAAATAGTATTCATTTAAACATCCTCAGATTTCAAAAAAATGTCATTATATTAGACATTGGTTAGTCCCCAAAACTATCATTTTTATATTTATCATTTAGTAGAAGCCTTTCAATTATTATAGATTTATATTATGTAAATAACCAAATATAAAAAAAAAAGATATTTTTGAACAAGTTTAACATGGAAAATTATATTTGTTTTAATAAGTCTTATCTTTGTTAATTTGTGTAATCCAAATGATTATTATATATTTTAAGTAAAAACAATATATAGATAAGAAAAGAGAATCAATTTTACAAATTTACAAAATTTTATTATTATGTTCATAATAAAAGTAAAAATCAATGAGTTAAGAGAAATAATATCTTTGCAAATTTATACAAAATAACTATACTAAATTATTAATAAATAAATACTATACATTTGTAAATGAATACACAAGAATAACGAAAAAAATACTATATATCAAAATCTTTATCCAATGCAAACTCTAGCATTTTTGCTAAAATTTCTTTGCTTTATATATTCCATGGGAAATAAGAAAGTAGACAATAGGAGAAGTGGATAGAAATAAAGTGAGAGATCTATAATAATTATCATTCACTAGCTCGTTTATTCTACTTTCAATTTACGGGAAACAAAAGAGTATACAATGAGAGAGAAATGAAGATTGGGGTTCTTTCATTATACACTCTCTTGATGAAAGTAGAGTAAGATATCAATAATAACATTATGTATCAAACTCATTATGCTCAACAACATACTAAAGAGATATTAGAAGAATTCATATAGAAAGAAAAAGGAAAAGTGAAGATTTATAGGGATAAAATAAATATTGGTTATTAAACAAAATCGATGTCGTATAATTTTACATTTTCCAATGCATCTTCTAAAATGAATTTTTTAATGAGAGCTATTAAATAGGATGGACATCCTATGCTTTTATGATTTTCAATGAAACTCTTGAAATGTCTTTTAGATGATGATTGTTGACTAAAATTAATATGTTATGATTTTGTAGTTTCCAATATGATTTTTGAAATATCTTTTAAATGATGATTAAGTATAAAACTAACATTCTTAGTTGCTCCGCAAGTTTTAGACATCAATTGTTTTCTTGTTCATCATTTCAAGTTTTTGTAAAGTTTTAAAAATGTTACCACATTAAAATGAACTTCAATTTTATTGTGAACTAGCCTTTATTAATCAATGTAAGTCATTGATTTTGTAGCAGTAAAATGTTGAATTTATTTGTCATTCCATCAATCTCCATGGTGAGTGTGTTATCTTGCATAATAATTTTTATTTTTTCTTTTTCTCCAACAATTTTTTTAGGACATAATGACTTTCAATTTATTAAAAGTCTCAAAAATCTCTTCTTCTTTTTCCTCTTTACTAGCATTTTCAAGGTCATTGTAAAAGGAGGAAGAATAGAAGTCAATAAAAGAAATAAACTTAGGAGCATATTGTACCTGAATACAAGAATTTTGAGTCTCATTTTTTTTTTTGGGAATTTGTTGATTTAGTAAAAGGTAGGAGGCTATTGGCTTGCATATTATCTCTCCAACTTGCTAGCAAATGTGGCAAGTTAGCTCCCTTAAGTTTTTAAATTTTTTATACCTACCATTATTTCTTACTAGAATTGTATTCTCTTGTACTAGATTTGCATTGTATTTTGCTAAATTTGCTTGACCATTTTCTTAAGTTTTATCCTTGAAGTTTGAGATTGATATATTATAAGGTATTCTTTAGTAGGAGATTGATATTGAATCTGATCCATATAAATTGAATGATTTTGCCAGCTTGGGTTGCAAGAATTAAAATATGGAGCATAACAAAACTCGAGTACGCTTGGAAATTTTCCTACTAAATGAAATGGTTGGAGTGATTCATATTTTTTAAATTTTAGGCACAAATTAGAAAAATGTCTAGTCATATAGCATAAATCACACACTTGAGTTAACTGTATCTATATTACATCTAATTAACTAATAAGAGAGATTGACTTAAAAAGTTATTATTTAATTTCAAATGTAAATACCTCATTATAACTATTATAAAAAAGTCTTTTTTTATTATGATCTCTTAATTTATGAAAGTTTCTCACACTTATATGATCAAAGTTTAAGTTAAAATCATAGGAGGAATAATTCATTCACTAAAAGTAATAAGAATTGAATAAAAATAAAAAGTTAGAAAAAATATTAGAAAACTGGAAAATAATATTAAATAGTATTTTCTTTTACTTAGATGCCAAAAAACCTGGACTAGACAATTTTATTCCTAAATCCCACAACAAATTTTATTACTTAACACCATTAATAAGCTTGAAAAATCCTAAAAAAAATTGAATAAAAAAGTTTTTAAAAAAAGAAAAATAGTCACAATTTGAGTAAACTATTTCTCAACAATGGCATTAAAATTTTGATGTACATCATTTTACATAGCAAATTATTGAATGAATTTTCTTCAACATGTAGTAAGGCCAAGTTTGACTTATACACAAAGGAATAAAAGTTAATTGGTAAAAATAAAATGTAAAAGATGGGAATTTTCTAATGCAATTTTAAATGAAATAATTAAAAAGCATGATTACATTGAAATTGATAGAAGATGGAAATCTAATCTAAGGAAAATCATACTCCAATTTTTAAATTTATCATTGACATTCAACAAATTTACTCACAATTTGATTACTTATGAATACTTCAAAACCAATAGTAAACATGTAAGTTCCTAATGCAAACTGACCAAAACAAGCAACTAATCAATTCTTCATTACTAATTCAACTCTAAACAAATACCTAAATTTAATTAATAATAGTTTTAAGTATTCAAAATAATGTTAAGGTTGAATTGAACAATTTTATAAGAAAAATTTTCTAAATGTGTTATCTATTTTTCTTAAGCAACTAATCACCTATCTCAATTAATTACAAGTAATCTAGATTCAAAAATCAATTACAACTAATCATTTAGATATAAACTACAATTGATAATCAACTAGACAACCATATTTAACAAACTATTTAAGTAATCATTCATAATAGGAGTAAAAAAAATAAAAGATAATAAAATCATAAATAAATTAAAAAGAAAAGTTTCAACAATAAACCAAAATTAAAGTGTTAAACCTTTAAACTTTCAAGAGAAATTAGCCACTTATGGTGGATTACATAACCAACTTGGAGCAAAGGATAGTTATTGTCTATTGCTAGTGTGTTGCCTTTAAAGGCACAAAACCTAATTATATCTGCTCTCTCTAGGAGGAAAACCTACTGGACCTAGTTAAGATGCCTCTTGAGGTTACAATGAATGAGGCTTTACTTAGTTTGAAAGGTTAGAATTTAATTTACAAATCAAATTGCTATGATAGTTTATAATATTAAATTCTCATAGGTCAAATTCCAACTAATATTTGACCATTAAAATGGTGTAATTTTACTAATATTCAAATGTAAAAGTTGTTAGGATGAATTTAAGCTAACTTTGGACACCAGTAAATCCATTTTGACTTATAGAGCTTTAGATATGATCCAAAAACTAAGATTGGGTTAGATTGGACAACAATACTAAATCTTTTTCTTGGCTAAATATGAATCTCCAAACATCTAAAATGGGTTCTAGCCAAAACAAAAGTTATAGAACTTCCTCTTAGCTTTCCAATTACATAAAAATGACCTCAGTTGGACCTTTGCAACTCAAGTTATAGTAAAAAAACCTAAAATATTATCAAAATATAGCATTAACTAAATAATTTGATAATATTTCAAAATCATGACTTAATTACAAAATAAGATTAATTCTATTAAATTAAGCACATATAACATCCTAAGAGAAAGAAAATATGAGAAAATAATATAGAAAATATTATGTACTTTAATCTTTAATTATTATAGAGTATTTACTTTATCCCATAGATAAAGTTAAATCATTAAGTTTTTGTTTGTTTTTCAAGAGTAATTCTTTGTAGAAAAGTATCATATCTTTATATATAAATAAAATAATATTATGTATTTTTGTTCATTAAAAAAATGACTCTTAAAGCTATAGTAGTGGAGTACCAAACTTATTATATTTAACATTGAACATATTAACTCTTTTCCACTATCTTGTTAGTTTATAACTATATTTTATTAGAAAATATTTTCCATTAAAATAAATGGTGCTTAAAAGGGTATGTATTTGGTTGTTAAAAGGTTTTATGGGAAATGTTTTCTAAAAACTAAAAGATAGATATGTTGTTTAGTTGGCTACTAATTAAAAAAAATAAAAGAAGTATATTTTTTAGAAAATTTCATTTCTTATAATAAAAAGTTACTTATTTACCCCTCTAATAAAAAAATTTCTTACCTTTTTTAAATAAAAATACAAATTTGTTGTGATCAATCTAAATAATAACTCTTGCTATCCTTATCATTAGAGTTTCAGTATGCATGATATGGGTTGTAAGTAATCATTATAGGTTTAGATATGAGCCATCTTAATTTTTTTATTATAATTTATTGACTCAATTTGAATTTTATTATGACAAATTTTTAAAAAAATAAGAAATTATAAATTCAAAGAAAGAAAGGTTGGAAACGTTACTTCAAAAATATCATTGATATTTTTTATTTTTTTAATATTACACTTTAAAAATATATTAGTTATTTTGATAATATTTTTTGAAGCAATACACAGGAAATTAATTTTTGAAAATGTTAATTACTCACTATCAACTAAATAACTGAGTACTTGTTGAAGAGTTTAGGAGAATTTTTACTTCCCGAAAATAAAAATTATTTTCTACATAAATTAAATGACTCTTAAATTTTGTGATTTATAATATCTCAAAGTCTGAAAAATTAAGTTTTTGATAAACATGAGTCCAACATATCAATACTTTTTAATGCTCAATACAATTAATGATTTGCATAATTTATTTTATAAGAGTAAGTACTATAAAAAATTAAGCTTTCAGCGATGACAATTGTTATCAGTGTGGACATCTTAATCGTCAATGAATATAAAAGTTGTAAAAAAAAATCATCTGCAAAAATTGGTCAGTATTAAAACTAACACCAACAATAAAGCTGTCATTGCTAAAAATCAGAATTTCTATGACAACAAAATCGTGACCAAAAAAATTTCCAAAATTTTTAAAATTTATTTTATAATGAAGACAATGTCATCATTGAATGTTTAAATTAAAAAATATAAAAATTAAAATTTTACTTTTAAATATGACATTGTCATTGTTGAAATGATTTTCAAATTTTAAATATTTTTAAAATTTACTTTATAGCGATGACTGTATTGTTGCTGTAGATTTGAAATAAAAATTTTACATTTAGTAATGACAATGTCATTATTGAAAGTTTAAAAAATTTAAATTTAAAATTATAATTTGTACATTTAGCAATGACGAAGTTTTCATAATTAAATTAAAATTTAAATAAAATTAAATAAAAGTTTTGAATTATTTAAATAAATTATATTAAGTTAAAATTATAATTAAATGTAGTTAAATTAATATGTTATATTTAATAGCATAAATATTAATATTTTTCATTTGAGTTAAATTAATTTAGCAAGAAATATAATTAAAGTAAAATAATTTAGCATTTTTAATTTAATTTTATTCAATTTAAATATGAAAAATAAAATATGCTAATGGTATTAGTAATAAAAAAAATATGATCCATATGAAAAAATGAATACTCATAATATTCAAGATATATAAATATCTATACATGAAAAATAAAAAAACTGTATATATATGATAAAAACCTAAAGGGATGAGAGGTCAAGATTTTTGTATCTAGATGTATTATCATTTGTTCCAAGGCTATTATTATCATCATCCTAATGATGTGGCTGATATATTGAAGGTGGTGCTTGGTGGGAAGAGATGGATGGGCTGAGGGTGTTGCTAGTGCGAATATGTTTTTCTTAGATTGTGCAATCATAAAAAGAAATGTAAGTAGTGTAAGCCTCTACTATTTAAGTAGGGAAGTGACTTCAATGAAGTAAATTTCCTACTGCTACTACACCTTTTGCTATTTAGTGAGCTGTTGCTGTTGCTCCTAAATCAATTGCTAACTCTGTTCAAGCTGCTATTAACTTTGCTATAGTTACTCTTACAACTCAGTGATCTAGGAGAAATGTTGTGATCCCACCTTAAAGTTAGAGGTGCTAAGGGAAAGGAATGGCTAGTTAGCAAGCACATGATCAACCATCTTCTTGTGCTCTTGATGAGTGCCATACACTTCATCGGTAATAGTAGCTTTGTTAATGTGTATAGAAGTGTCAAACAAGCCAGTGGATGATACATTGAATTGCCTGCATTAAGTTTCTAGCTTAATCATCCTCCCCTTAATTTATTAAAATAAAAATCAATTATAAAGATTACATAATATATTCGTAAAATTTCTATCATTAGAATGTAGACTTTAGCTAACTTACATATTACTCCTCTAGAGTTGGATGCACCCATTCTCCTATCATATATGTGTATCGATCCTTAAAGTTCTCCAGCACTAACTACAACTCATCTATATCCTTATTTCTCTATTCGTGTTTAACTAAAAAAAAGGAATAACATGATTATTGACTTGGTGAATATATTATACATTTAACTTATAAATGATAAGTTAAATTACCTTATCATAATGATATGCCATAATGGATTTTGATCCATATTAGTCATTCACCATGTTCTTCACCCTATTCTCTACATTCCTCATAAACAACTCCTACAAATTGAGAAATAATCATACAAAATTGTTGCGTTTAAGAGTCACAACTGAAATACAATTTATACATATGAAATAATTACATAAACTTACTAAATATCATATTTACCTTGTAATAGTTACTGTCAAAGAAGTTAACATATCTCTATTAGGTCTGAGGTGAAATAGATGGCAGCATAGAGTGCTTGGCATGATCCAAGTCGAGCCCCTGCTCTTAATTGCCCTTGTGGTGGAGTTAGTACTTGTTCAGCTTATACTTCTAATTGTTGTAAAGGTTAGCAACAATCTGTATTAAACCATTAATCACTCTCTGCTGCTTAAGCTCAGAAAGACCTTAAAACTCAAAATAGGACTGCATTAAAAAATATTTAACAAATTTGTGAGCACTATATCCAATAATTTTAATATTGAATATAAAGTAATAAAGATAGGAAGGAGATTGATGCTTACGTAGACCTCTTGCACGACTTTGTCTCACAATTGTTGATGTATTAACTACTATGATTTATAATAGGGTAGGATATAGGCTCGAATGATGCTACCAATATTATGTGGGAGATGGCTAGCATTTTGATTAATTGCATACCATATACCAATCGTATGAAATTATATAGGCAGCAGTCTTTTCTCTCTTTTTTCCATCTTCTCATGCAGTTTAAAGGACCTATTCGGGCCTTTCTTTTTTAAAGTTATAGCTTTAATGGATTATAGAAAATGTTAGTACCGTAAATTTATATTTAATAAATAATTAACTTAAGTATGCATATTAAGGAAAAATACCTGATCTCTCACATTGTGATAGAATGCATGTAGGCTAACGTGAAGGGTTCTTTCCACTGTCACCTCCATGGTATTATGCCTTGACATTAGCTATGATTAGGAAAATACACATTTTATAAGCATTTAAGAGAAAAGTCCATAATTGAACTAATTAATGACAACATAAATTATTGTATTCATATAATGAAATTACATAGTTATTTTTACACAATTATAGGTTGTAATACAAAAAAAAATATTAAATCCTAATATGAGTTAGTATCGGTGAAAGTGATAGGTTCATCCTTGTGCTCATTAGTTTCTCCATTATCATTAGACTATAAAAGCCTCTCCTCTATATAATCTTTAATCATTTCATCTTCCAAACTGGCTTTATCATTAATGAAATCATCCACTTCTTTTGCAGCAAAACTCGTATTCTTGGCAGATGAAATGATTAAAAGGCCATTTTTCTAATCCTTTAGCTTACTAAGTGAAAACTTCTAAGGTCAACTGTGAAGTTGAAATTGAAAAAGTTAATGCCCTACCAGAATGGCAACTCTTGTATGCTGACATCATCATTAGGTAGATCCTATATGTTGTAATACACCATATTATACATGACTTTCAAATTTGGTCCACTGAGAAGATCCTTAATGTAAAAGACTTATTTTGCTTAAGTTGCAAGTATGTAAGGGTCATCTTTATGCCACTGTCCACTAATGAAGACGCTTGTAATATTTTGTCAATGCAAAGTTTTTTATTTCTTAGATCAATGTCATATTATTTGCACTTGAATAAAGTTATACTGTATTTATTTAAATAAGTTAACTCTATGATATCCTCTAATACATATTAAAACATGTTACCATTAGTTTTTAGAATGAAAATGTCATTATTCTATGTTTTATACTTCACATCTCGAGTTTTAACTACAAAACATACTTTATTTACAACACATGCTAAGTATATCATAATAGTAAAATTAGGACTGGAAGCTAATGATAGTAGCTCTTTAGCGGCTTTGGGGGAACTATTACTATGTAAATAGTACATCTATGAAAATATTATTTCCAACAAGAGTTAAATTGGGAAAAAATATAACTAAGGAACAATATTTACATAATTGGTATAACATGGTTAGAAAGTATAAACATTTACCTTAGAGTAAAATTATGCAAGGAATTTTGGTTTTTTTTGTAACTAATCAATATTTTCACCATAACTTTGTTCAAGTTCTTGCCAGTGTTTACTACATGACATATGTATTTTAGTCTGTTATAATTAATTGGGACAAAAGTATAAATGATTATAGAGACTTACTTGAGATACTTTTTGATCTCGACACAATTATTCAAAATGTACCATATGGCAATATCTCAATCTTTCCTGTTAAAGTGAGAAATGACCTTTTTCCATACTAGTCGACATTGAGATATGAACATTGATAATGCCCTTTTTACATCTTTGGATGTTATGTCCTAGTTTCGGTCAGGCTAATTGAATCTAGTATCTACTCCTTTCAGGTACATAGTACAAAATATTAATACCTTATCAATAACATATCCTTTTATGATTGGACCGTTAGGTCGAGCATAACTCCTGATATAATCCTTCAATTTTTTTATGTATCTCTCATATAGGTATATCCATTGAAAATGAACATGATTGCCTCGCAACGCTTCATCAAGTAAATGCATCATTAGGTAAACCATTATGTTAAAGAATAATAGAGAATATATCCTTTCGAGCTTGCATGAAATGATAACAATGTATTGCTTGACTTGTTGGACATCCTTTCTATTAAGAATTTTAGCCCATATTTGGTTAAAGAAATTACACAATTCAACAATCGGACAAGATAGTTCTTTCAGCAAAAATGCTTAGCCGGAGGTCCTAATAATCTTTGCATGATAATGTGACAATTGTGTGATTTTAACCTTTTCAACTTCATATCATGACTGGTCACATTCTTCTTGAGATTCCTAACAAACCCATTAGAAAATTTCATATTTCTTATAAATTGGTAGAATTATCTTTGTTCATTCTAGTTGAGCATATATGTAGCATGTAGTTTAAAACATTTACCCCTTACCTTATATAGATGTAGGTCTAGCTTTATATTCATGTTTGCTAGATCTTGTCTTACATTTTTGTATTTTTTATTTTTAGCTCAATGTCTAACAATGTACCTAAATTAGTATCACACATATTTTTCTCAATGTGCATCCTATTAATATTGTACCTCAGATTCATTATTAACCAATATAGAAAGTTAAAAAATATGCTCCTCTTACTATAATTAAGTTCATCAACACCCTTTTTTGATTTTAAACCACTAAACTGAGTATGTTTTTCAAGAAGTCTCTAAGCTATTTTACTTAGTTAGTTTATAATAATTTTATTAGTAAAAGGACGAGGAGAGGCTCTCTTTTCTGACCTTCTATTGAACTTTTTCCTATTTCTCCATGCATGACTCCTCAAAAGCTAATGACAATGACCAATATATACTATTTTCCCCTAACTTGAATTGATAAAGTATCATCATTGAACATAGGGCATGCTTTATAGCTTTGCTTATTGTACCCAGAGAGATTGCTTTATGCAAGAAAATCATTCATAGTCCATAACAATGTTGCTTGCATGTTGAACATTGCATTTGTATTAGCATCTTGAGTCTTGACCCCCTCTCCTAAAAATATCTCAACTCTTCTACAACCAATCTTAAGAAGATATTGACATCCTTACCAAGTGATTATGATCCCAGTATTAGTAGAGTCAACATAAAAAAAAACTAATTCATACAAATCTGTAGTAACAAGTTATAGGTAACCATCACCATTGGCCACATTCTATAGGATAAGTTCATATCATTAAAAGGGATTAAATTTGTCTGCATTTAAGCCTAACCTAACATTTCATAGGTCTGTAGAGAAATCAAGATACCTCTAATTGAATTCTTGTTAAGTTTCTTCATTAATAAATATCACATTACCCTATCCTTTATTGAACTTCCTATATGATGTCGTATTATATCCTTTGTGGTGTGGCTTAAGTTATACAATTGCTTCAGCCGAAGAGTTAGTAGAAAATATTAAAGCACTTTTTTAGGCACTTTTTTCCTTTCATGTTTTTATCTATCCATTGACTCTCTTTATAGATTAGATAGTTATCCTCTACAGCATGTTCTTTCTAAAAAAGTGCACATCATACTTGCACACATAGATTAACTTATACCCTAGCCTTAATTTATTGAGTCATTTCTTTACACTATAGTATAATTTTGATAATTTATTATCCATCAAAAGCGCCTCTTTTAATAACTTTAAAATAATATTAAATGACTTGTTAGTCCACTTAGGTAGTACTTTTAAATGCATAAGTTTTGCTAAAAAGTTCAAGGCCGAAAATATTGTACATTCTGGATATAGTTCTATTTCCACTTGTTCAAAAAGGTCATTGCAACCATATAATTTGATCCAATGTTTCCCTTGGATGCCTTCTTATTTCTTTCTCCATCATTCTAAATTATTTCTTCAATTACATAAAAGCCAATAAAATCATATATAATGTTTACCATCTTATCCCTATCATTAGAAGATAATAGGGATGAGATGGTAAACATTATAATTTAATATAATTCTATTTCCACTAGTTCAAAAAGGTTATCGCAACTATATAATTTGATCCAATGTTTCTCTTGGATGCCTCCTTATTTCTTTCTCCATCATTCTAAATTATTTCTTCAATTACACAAGGGCCAATAAAATCATGTATAATATTTACCATCTCATCCCTATCATCAGAAGATGGTCTCTTGTCCACCAAGAAGTCGAACCATCCGCTTTACCATGATGTATCCAATTTATGTATAATGGATGAAATCTATTATATATAATATGTGCCTCTAATGTTACCAATTTTTGAAATAGGTTTACATGCTTCTTACATGAGCATCTCACCAAACCCATTTTATTGATAAAACTTTTTGTTCTCTTAACAAATGTCAATGCACCATTTCAATGCTTATTCAACAAGCAATCTTGTAGATGTCTCCAGTTTTTTTTATCATGGACAATGTATAACTGAACAAGAAGAAGATAACTTCTTTTAGAATTAAGTGTTATAGTTAATGTTTGTTATGTGTTATAAATCCAATGTATCACTCCAATTCTAAAGGATAAGGCCTTATCCCATTTGATATATTTTTATAGTTATGATTGTATCAATTTATCCACACTTGTCATTTTTTACATGTAGAAATTTTCTAAGTGTGTAAACTATACATTGGTATAATTCACACCTAAAGAACAATGAAGATGCCAAGAAATTACTATAATGTCAAATGAGAATAAGATAAATTGTTAATAATAACTATAGAATATATTCCAAATTATCTAACTTTATAAAACAATTCAAAGATTGGTTGGCCTATAAAGATCAATTAGCCTTTTTGAATGGGTCTAAGCTTAGAGGCAAATGTAATTTATTTAAAATTATTATAAAAGTATATTTACAGCAATTTTAAACTTATATTACAATTCTGTTCTACAATTATTCAAGTGTATTATTATTTTTATTATTGGATTTTTTAAATATCTTTATAAATTGTTGTGTTTAACATTTTAAAATTAGAAATTGAATTTTTGAATCTGCTCTAATATATTCATAAGATGCATGGCTAAAATTTTTTAACGAGATTTATATTTTATGAGCATTAATAAATTTTTAAGTGTTTAATATTTTTAAATTTTTATGATCATATAATCATTAAATTAATATGGATTGAATTTTGTATAAGAATTTTAATGATATAAAAATTTAAATTCTCTAATCTTTTAAAAATATCTATTTATATCATTGTAATATTTTTATTAAGTACATTTGTAAGATTCAAATTTTTTTATTTATACATTTTTATTAGATTACAGTTACCAAGTTATATTTTTTAATATTTAATTATATATTTAAAATTTTATTTTCATATCAATGAGAATTATGTAAAATATGTCAATTTGGTCATTATATTTTTGCATGATATCTTTATGACAATACCACCAGGAACCCCAAGCCAATTCGTAGTTTCATTAGTTGAGTTCTTACGCCTTAAAAAACCAACAAGCTGGTTATGCATATTATACAAAGGATTTTTAACAGCCAAAGAGTCATGAAGTTTTAAATCAATTTTCGCATTACAAATATATTATACGATTTCAAATTTATTATGATGGAGTCAGTTCATTAAATGTAAAATTTACGCATAAAGTAAGAATTCAGATCATTCATTGTTAATTGCAGTGCCTTCAACAATCACTAAGACATACGTATCATAAGAAAAAGGGGAGAGTGAGAAACAGAGTAGCAGCTAAAAGCTGAAACACCCTCTTATTCTATCCCAACATATTTTCAGGAACATAGTTTTCTGCTTATTCTTTCTAATTTCGTTTTTCTGAATCCTGTGAGTTGCAGAAGATGAAGATGCTTTCATGCTCTGTTTACGCATGACGATATGCAGCCAGTTCGTACACATACTTATTACATATTTTCTGTCCTAAACAATCAATAACAGTACCAATCACAGAAAAAAAAAGATATTAAATAAAGTAAGAATTCAGATAAAATTCATTGTCAACTACACTGTGTTTAACCGTCAATAAGACGCACATAACAATCATGGAAAGAAAGACAGATTGAAGATACTTCACTCCCCAAACAAGATGGGCAGCTAAAAGCCTTTACATTATCGTTTTCAATCACTCCATCGGGGCAAGTTTTTCTCCAACATATTTTCCGGTGTCGGGCCATGGTTAATGATCGGCCTTCACAGCATAGTTTTCAGCTCATTTGTCGGAGTTTGGGCCAAAAGAGGATATATGAAAATCACCATTAGGGTCGAATCTATGTGTTTGGGCAACAACCGAGTATTTTTCCTTTTTCTGTGGAACAGAGGTGCCTAACTGAATATTTGATTTGACATAATAGTACAAAATGAAATGTTTGTCCCCATTAAAAATTTAAGTTCGCTCCACAATAATTATTTTTTATGGAAGATTTTAATTTTTTTAATGAAAAATTCATTTAATTATGTTTGATTGAAGTTGACTTATTTTTAAATTGGTTATACTTATTTATGTCTTCCACATATAAAAAATAAATGCTTTTGAAGGCACACTGAAACATATATAATAATTAAGTAAAAACTTTTAAATATAGAGCATTATATGTATCTGCACGTGTTAAGTGAATTGTTATTTTTATTATCATGAAACTAATTTTTTACATTAAGGTAAACTCAAAATATCAAAAAATTGATATCCTTTTTTACCCTTTAAAATTAATATTTTTTAATAATTAAATAATATCATTAGATTAATAGAAAAATAAAATTCAACTCAAATTGTGCTATATGAAATTAAAAAATAAAAATTTATTGTTTATAATCTATATAATTAAAATTGAATTTAATAAAAAATATTTTATTTAAAATCATTTAAATTTAAAATAATAAAAATTATACATTTTATTTATTTAAATTTATATACTGCCCCACCACGTAAAATTTCTGAACCTTATTTGACATTAATCCGACCAAAAGGGGGCGGGTGCGAATGGAGAGAAACTGTGAAAAATGAAAAAGGACTGTCGTTATGCTATAAAGTTGGGCTGTTAATTGGTTCAAACTATGCTTGGTCATTAAACATGGACTTTTATATGCAGAGATTCAATAATTCTTATTTCTCATTTATAATGAATGAATGAGAAATAAGGATGGTTAAGAAACAAATAAATGGTTATAATCTTCAATTTGGATATAAGAGTTTTATTTTCTAATTCATCATTAGAAATAGGAAGAAGTTTTGTTTAGAAAATTTATATGCATCAATTTGAAAGCATCGGAATCACAAAATTCACAACCTCATTAATTCTTATGAATTTATCTATATTTCTGCATGTAATAAATTCTTTTCAATGATTAAACATAAAAATTTTGAATTTTGATAATAATTTTTTTTACTATTATCATAATGAAAGTTTTTCTCAAGAAAACAATTACTGATTAAACTTATATCATAACGTTGTAAATTAACATATAATACTTAAAACTCAAAGTTATTCCATCAAGGTAGTACTTTAAACAAATATAAACAATTATTATTTATGTAATTTATAATTATTTCTAATACATAAAATGTGTACAAAATTCATTTGTCACATCGGCTAAAATCTAATTTTAGATTTAAACTAAACATAAGAATGTGAAAATTATAATTCCAGTCCCATTTTTTGAATTTAGAGTCGGGCAGGCTTTGGCCCAACTTTGTCTTCACGTGATTACGAAAATTTTCCATTTCTATATGGAATAGTTCCCATGCAAATCCTCAAATTCAAAGCAAATTGTTATCTCTATGGTATCCTGCAATTGAATGAAGTTATCGATTGTTGACTATACCCCATGATCAATCTGACAAATTAATTGATAATAAATAAGTTAATTAAAGATTTGATGTTTATAACTAATAAAGTAGTTAATTATATAAAAATATTAGACAAAAATAACTATTAAATTAGTAAAAAAATTATAAAATAATATAAATTGATATATTAATATAAATAAGTATATCAATTAAATTAATTTATATTTATTTTGAGATTAAATTATATTAATATGATTAAAATAAGAATATAATTATCTAAAATTTAATTAATTATATATATGTTCTTAAATATTTTTATTTATTTTTCCTTTATTTTTTTACCAAATAAAAATATAATAATCCAAAACTTAATTAATTGTATTTTATGATATCACATATTTATTTTCTTATTTATATTTTATTTACATTGAATTTATGAGAATATGTCAAATATTTATTTATAATTAGAATATAAATTATCATTTAACTGCAAAAAAAAAAATTAGAAAAAAATTGAAAAGTTACCTGCTTATAACTTATAAGCCATTTTTTATGAAATTTATCCAATAAGAATCTAAAAGTTATTCTAACTTTTAATGCGCTGTACATTTTTAACAATTAATTTATAATTTATTGATCAATTTAATTAATTACAAGTTTGCTTATTTGTTATATTAAACATACACTGTGCAACTTATAGTGATTGATAGTTACAAAAATATCGATCTGCAACATTATTATAGTTATAATATCTAAATATGCCTTCGAATGATACACTATCCAGATGATTATCAGGATTAAAGAAACCAGTGAACATGCACATTATTCTATTCATTTTCTAAATTATACGCAACATTTTATGCGTATATATATATATCACTACTGCACTGTATTGTATGATGAAACCAAGCTACTTCCAACAAGACACTTGTCTCTGTAACCACAAATCAGTGAATATCCAACTTTAAGCAATTAATTGGATTATTACATCATTGACTATATCACATAATTATCATCACACGACAGGTGTTTTACGGAGTGTAATACAGATTACAACTTACATATAACGTTGCAACAACATCATAAATTCATAATGTAATATGCCAAGAGGAGGGGCAATCATCTACAAAGGTAAAGTGGTTGCCCCAACATTGTCATTGTTTCCAATGATTCACTTCCAAGCGTCCTCACTCCTCAATATATGGAACCGCATTCTTGGCCACACGCAAAATTCAATTTTCGATGACATGAACAAGTGTGGTAGATGCAACCATCCAAAAGAGAAAGACAAATGGCTTATAAGGATGTGGAAGCATGAGTGATATAAGGGTTGTAGAAATCAAAAGCCCAAAAACCCAACCAACTTGGATACCGATATTCCCGAAGTTTCTGTAAGATTCGGTCGTATATTTAGCAAGTGCAATGAAGCAGATGAATCCAGCAGACACCCTAGTCCATCTATTGGCTGGGTACGTAACAAAAGGTGATGAATCATGGAAATGCACTGGCACGAGAACGAGTAGCTCTGAACTGTACAACCGTTAAAGATATTATTAGATCAAGTGAATTTAGGTCCCATTTCTTTTTGTCGAAAATATTATTTGTTCCTATATGTATAAGTAAATGAGTAACATGCTATCGTTAGATTAAAAAATGATATATGATATCACGATATTAAAAAAAAATAACTTTCAATTTATATGTATGTTATTAAAAAAATAATATGTCAGTCCTTTATTATATATATATATATATATATAACAAGGTTTTTAACAAGACAAATGGAGTTATAATTTTTATTTGGAGTACTTAATTTTTTATATGTGAGACACTACGAATTACTATTTTTTTAACAGATGCAAATAAACAGATTAATAATCATAATAATTTATGAAGGTTGTCAAAATTAAAAAAAAAAATGTGTGGGTGGAGTTTGCCATCTACTATATTTGTCGCTTCGAATAAATACTAGTCTCATAAATAAGTTAAAAGGCGTGAGGATATACTGAGTGTTAAAAAAAGAAAAAAAAAAAAAAGAACAATGATCCTGCTTTGACCTGGGACGAGTTGTGCTGATTCATTCAAGGATAAATCGAATCTTATCCGATTTAAAACCCTATTTTGCAATTAAGAATTTCTTTCCTCAGGCAATGTATATGTAAGTGGAGTTACGAAAAATAAAAGCTTTAATTATAATTTTAATATTTTAATATACAAATGAAAATAAATCATGTAGACTCATTTTTTGAGATATGAAAACATAAAATCTCTTAATCAATGTCATACATTAATTTTATATCTTTAAAACTTATAATTTTCACCAACCTAAATTAAAAAAAAGATATGCAATAAGTTAGGATTGATCGTTGTCAATAGGTTTATCTCCTTTTTCCCTTTCTTTCTAATATATAGTCTTTCTAATGATTTCATTCTTTATATATATATATATATATATATATATATATATATATATATATATATATATATATATATATTTGGGTAAAGAGAGAACTTATTTTTTGTATATTTTAATCTTTAATCTAATGCGTCCATCAAGCATCAAAATTAATGAATGAAATTAAATTACTTAATAACTAAGATGACGACGACAACAATAACAACAATGTCTTATCTCATTAAGTGAGGTCAGTTATATGGATCACATGGTATCATTAGGCTTTATCAATAATTAGATTTTTAGTAATATTATTCACCAAAAGATCTTTTTTATAACTTCTCCAAATAGCCTTTTTGGTCTTCCTCTACTTCTTTTCATAGAAATTACTTAATAAGTAATAAACATATAAATTAATATTTATTCAATACTCATGATATATATTGATTTATATATTCAATATTCTTTAAATATTATGTAGGCCACAATACTTGAATTTTAGGCCACAGATTAATTACCAAAGAAATATAATTAAATAATTAAATGGTAATTATCTAACGTTCTCTTACTTGGCTTAAAACTTAAATGAAACAAAAATGATGTTTTAACAAAATAGACAAAACTCATCCTCAAAATTTCATAGTTACCTTAGTATGATGAAATACCAAGTATGGATTGTAGCAGTTATATATTATTTGCAAAATATACTTCCTTTCATATACCATGAACACCAATGTCTTACCATATTAGGTCTATAAGTAACATAATATTTATAAGGGTCTCATTAATGTTTCTAGACGATTTATGTTAACTCATTAAAATATGATTATGTGCACAACATAGATAGAAACAAATAATTCATTAAAGAACAAATAAATGAGCTTAGAGTGTCAACATTATCAATTATATTATGGAAAAGGACAATCGATATGCATTCTATATACATGTTTCTTAAATATCTTTGGTTGCAAACCTTTATTTAATAGATCTATAATCATGAGATCTATCCTAATATGTTCAATAGCCACTTTCTATTTCTATACTTCCTTCTTAATGATAAAATACTTTAATTCTATATGCTTTGCACCTTTTGAGTATTTGTCATTTTAGGAGAAAAATACTACTATAAAATTATTACAATAAATTTTTAGTAGCTTGCTAATGGTGTCAAAGACTCAATCCTTGAAATAAAGTTTGCTAACCATAATGCATGAATCATGACTTTAAAGTATGCTACAAATTTTGTTTCCATAGTAGATAAAGCAATAATAGATTCTTTAACACTTTTCCATTATATGACTCAACAAGTAGCCAAAAGTAGATTTTTTACTATCAATGCATCGAGTAAAATTTGAGCTTGAATATCCAATTACTTCTAAGTGATTGGTTCTTTTATACATGAGCATATAATCTTTTATTCCTTGAAAATACCATAAAACTTTCTTTATAGCCTTCCAATGATTAATTCAAGGATTATTTTGGTACCTAGCTAAGATTCCAACTACAAAATTGATATTTGATCTCATGCAAGTTTGCACATACATAAAAATTCCCACAACAAAGTTTTCATCCCACATCATTCTTTAAACATTATATAAGATTAAATTTGTCTCTTTTTTGAATTGGAAGAATTTCAACAAAACAATTTTTCATGTTAAATCTTTCTAAAATTCTTTTAATATAAACCTTTCGAGACAATCTTAACAATCTTTGTAATCTATCTCTAAGTATTTCAATTTTTCTCACATAGGATGCTTGTCTTATATCTTTCATTTTAAAATTCTTAGAAAGATATTCTTTCGTGTTATGCAGTAAACGTAAACCTTTAGTTATAAGCAAGATGTCATCAACATATAGGGCTAGAAAAATAATTTTACTCCTACTAATCTTTTAATATATGTAGCAATCAATTAGATTTTCTTCAAAATCGAGAGAGGTAATGGTACCATTAAACTTAATATATCATTATCTTGAAGTTTGTTTAAGTCCATAGATTAATTTTTTAAATTTACACACCATTTAACCTTTTTTTTTCAATTAGAAAACCTTCAAGTTGGTCTATAAAAAACCTCTTCTTCAAAATTTCCATTTAAAAAAAGGTTATTTTCACATCCATTTAGTGAAACTCTAAATCAAAATGAGCTACTAATGTTATAATAATTTGTAATAAGTCTTTCTTTGAGATAAGTGAAAATGTCTCTTTACAATCAATGCCATCCTTTTAAGTGAATCCTTTAGTAACAAGCTTGACTTTATATCATTCAATATTGTTATTTGAATCATGTTTGGTGTTAAAGACCCATTTATAACTAACTCATTTTGCATGTTCAGGCAAATCAATAATGTTCTAGACTTTATTTTTTTCCAAGGATTTTAACTTTTCTTTCATGGCATTTATTTATTTCTCAAACTCGACACTCCTTATAGATTTTGAAAATGAAATTGGGTTTGTATTAATTCCAATGTCTAGTTCTTACAAATAACTCTTATAATCACTTGGAATAACTAATTTTCTTATCCTTTGAGATTTTCTCAAAAGAATTTCTTATGACTTATTTGCTTCAAACATTTTTAAGTTAGTGTTTTCATTATAATGTTGTTCATTATTGCTAGAGCTTTCTACAACAAGAGGAATGATACTGGGAACAACTATAAATAAAGAAAGGTAAATGAACATTAATCTTAGTGTCTTTTATGTTCACACTTTGTTGTTCTGCATTCCCATTAACTTTATCATTTTCAAAAAATTTTGCATTTTTTATTTCTACAATTCTTAAATTGTGTTAAAGATAGTAAAAGATATATCATTTAAATTTCTTTGAGTAACTAATAAATTAACCAATAATCATTCAAAAATCTAAATTTCTTTCATGTAGATTATAAATTCTTGCTTTTGCTTGGCAATCCCAAACATACAAGTATCTTAAAGTAGGTTTCTCATTTGTCCATAACTCAAAAGAAGTTGTAGGAATAGCTTTACTAGGAACCTTATTAAGTAAATAAATTGATATTTTCAAGCATATATTCACAAAGATTTGGCTAATAAAAAATTACTCATCATACTCCTAACCAAATCTAGTAAGGTTCAATTATGCCTTTCTGCTACACCATTTTCTTATGATGTGTATGGCATAGTGTATTGTACATAAATTCCATATCTTTCAAAAAGTTTAGCAAAGGGACTTGGATATTATTCTATTTTATCATATTTTCCATAAAATTCAGCACCTTTATCTGACTTTACAACTTTCATTTTATTATCTAACTATCTTTTGACTTCATTAATGTATATCTTACAAGCATTAACAACTTGAGATTTTTCTTTAAGCAAATAAACATATTTATAATGTGAAAAGTTATTGATAAAGGTGATAAAATACTTTTCTCCACTAAAAGATGGTGTATAAAATGGTTCATAGATATTAGTGTGTTTTATCTTAAGAAATTTGGACTTTTCTTCTTCAATGTTGTCATTAGTGATTTCAGCAAGTATTGCTTCCACAAGTTCTAAGTCAAGATCCAACACACCTAGGTAGAAGTTAACTTCTCCACTCCATTCAAAGAAGTTCAAACCATTGAACACGGTAATAGGAGAAGCTTGCGAATGAAGAGAAATAGCTACAAAATAAATTATAAATTGCTCAAAACTCATTTTATTATAATTGTAGACAAATATATTAGAGTATATTCCAATTATCATTTAGGAAAACCACCACAATATACTATCATAAATAAATGCTACAAATTTTATCATTATCAAGAAATTAATAAAAACTTAATTAAACACATATGCCATCTTTAGATGAACAAAATGTATTTAATATAAGAAATTCAATTTCTACAATTATGTTTACTAATCATAGAATGATAATTTTCCTTTAGGAAAAATAATAAAGTTCCATCAATCAATGAACAGTAATTTATTCATCTAATTTTTTTTATTGGCATTTCATCAATATCATAAATAAATGACTATTTTATGTATGATGGTTAAAGATTTTGTTTAGGTACACATACTCTTTTAACATAAGATTATACATAAATAACATAATTTTTTATTTAAATGCATATAAAACAACATATAGTAATGTGTTTGAATTTCATAAGTGTATCATAAAATTTAAATTGTAAAACATAAAGCTTGTTAAAATTTCAATATAAAATTTTCAGGCATCATCGAATTAAAATTTGTTGTTTAAAGGAAAATTCCTGGAACCTAATTGTTAAAATTTTAAGATCGAAATGTTATAATAAATGGTCTAGATATGAAATTGGATTAGAAAAGTAACATTGCACGAAACATGAGATACAAACTTCATCAAAGAAAGGAAATTTGAGGAAAATATATGTACATATATATATTAACAATCCATGATAGTCATAATTTGTAATAATAATTCAAATTCAAAATCCTTAAAGAAAAATCATAAGTTTCTCAATGATACTTTGATATGACATGTATAATCAATTTTTGAGATATGAAAACATAAAATCTCCCAATCATTGTTACACATTAATTTTGAATCTTTAAAACTCAAAATTTTCACTAACTTGGATTAGAAGAAGAAGATGCCATGATTTAGGATTGATCTTCATCAATGTGTTTCTCTCCCATTTTCCTTTCTTTCTAATACATAATCTTTCTAATGGTTTGCTTATAGACACACACACACACACACACATATATACATACTTGGTCACAAAGAGGATTTATTTTATGTATATTATAACTTTTAATTTGATGCATCCATCAAGCATCAAAACCTATGGATGAGATTATCATTTAATAACTAATAAAAATATAAATTTATACATATTCAATACTAATTAATATATATATATATATATTAATTTATATATTCAATATTCTTTAAATATCATGTGGGCCATTTCTTGTTAAATTAAAGATAAAAGAAAATCTTAATTAACGTACAAAAAAATTATCATATTATATTAGAAAATTGCAAATTATATGCCCCTCCTATGACATGAAATATTTACAATTTAGTAATTAACATTACATAATCTATTCATTTTCTTTCCAATTATTACTGACATGAAATTTTATGTGTCAATTATGATTTTCAATTCTTAATTATACCAAATTATTAATGTGGATCTAATTTATCAATTAGAAAGAGAAAAATACATATTTGATTTAAGAGGACCAATCACAAAACAATTTATATATATAGATCAAAATTATAATTAAGTCATAAATTAATGATTCATATCTATGTACTTTCTTTGTACCTTAATAAGTATTGCATTTAAAAAAATTATTTTTTTAATCTATCACTTCAAAATTTTAATGAAATATTAAATATTTTTCTTCAATTTTACTTTTCTTTTTTATTAATAAATGTTTCATTATCTTACAGTCTTAACTACTTGTATTTATTCCATCATGTTTCTCTCTCTATTTTTAATTATTTTGAACCTTATGCATAAAAGTAATCTTGAAAAATACACTAAAAATAAAAAAATTAGATTACTTTTTTAATATTTGTGAAATTAATCATTCACTATAGATAATAAGCAATGAAATGAGTTTTTATATGTATGTCAATAACAAACCAAATATTGTCATATATTTCTTATTTTCCTAAAAGTACCGTCGCTTATCCTATGTTTTTCTATTTTTATGTTATTTTATTTAACTTGTGAAGGAGCATAGAATACTTGACAATATTTCATGTTAGGCTATGCTAGACTATGGTTATCACATGTATTATCAGTATAAATACAATATAAATTCATACTTAAAAAACATAATAGTACTCTTATCACAATTTTTGGGCAATCATTTATGGATCCCGATTGAGAAGTCTGTTAAATTGCATGTTTCCCCCATTTGGGTTAAACAACCAATCCTACGAAATATGTCATTGGCTAGATTTTTAACATGTTTACAGAATGGATATCTAGATTTTAGGCTGTGGACCCAAAAAAAAAAAGGCCAATCTAGGCCATGAAAAGGCCAATTCAATCCGGAGGATAATCGGCTAAATATTTATAGACAAATTTAAAAAAAAAAAGATTTTCATCATTATAAACTATAGTTTGTATCTATTTTATCTTTTTGAAATATTTTCTTATCAATTTTATTTTTACTTATTCAAATTTGACCAATTTCAGATCCTAGGAATATTTTTTTTAATTAATTTTGTCCATCACTTAATTGAATTTGTTCAATTTCTTCTCTCCACGTGAGTGCATTAAATTGAAAATGAAGGAAAAAATTGAAAAAAATTAAAAATAAGACTAACAATTTTTAAATGAGTGAGAGATAAAGTTAATAAATTTTTTTACAAAGATGAAATTAATAAAAATAACATTTCAGAAGCACGAAAATAGATGTTTACTAAAAAAATGGAGAAGCAAAATATTGTTAACAATTATTAACTCAATAGTTCTAACACATATTTAAACAAAATATTAAAATATATTTATGTCTATTTTAGAAAAAGGTGTTTTAAATAAAAAAAACCTTAACAAACCTCATGAATCCTTATAGCGTTAAGGCATGATGAACTGAGGAAGAACTTAAAGCAGAAGTTAGATTTGTTGAAGTGTAACACAAAGAAATTTAAATGTGGTTAAATAGAGTTCGAGGGAGGCATTACACACATAAAAAAATATGACTATTTAGTTTTAGGGCCTTTTAATGATAGGCAATGTGAAAATAGCAATCATAGCTAAAGATGATACTGAAAGTGAAGGTGAAAATGACAATTGGAGGATCAGGAGCAATCTGAATCTGATATGGAAGGGAAGGTGGGAATTACAATAGTGGATAAAATTATGGAAAGTAGGTGTATTCAGTTTGTGCTACGATTATCACAGCAAGAGGCAAAATGCACAAGGAGGCCTTGAAAAAATATCTGATAATAGAAGTGCTTAGTAAGAAGGTTGGTTTCCGATTCTTGGATAGAAATGTGACTAAACTATGAAGAGGAATTTAAAGGTTTAAACTGGTGGATATTGGATATGAATATTACTTAGTGAAATTATCTTGCATAGCTAATTATGACTTTGTAATCATTGACGGACCATGTATGGTGTTTAACCATTATCTTATGGTTTAAGAGTAGGCACTGAATTTTAATCTTGCAAGAACTTTAGTGGAAAGAATGGTAGCTTGGATTTAGTTTCTCGAACCCCTTCTAAAATATTATGATAAAAAGTGCTTCAGGGCAATTGAAAACAAGAAAGGGAATATAGTTAAAGTAGACTACATGACTGAACAAAAGGCAAGAAGGAAATATACTTATGTTTGTGTAATTGTGAAGTTGAATAAATTACTTCCACCATAATTCAAAGTAGGATGTGGAGACATTAAAATTGAATGTGAAGGCATGCATCTAATATTCTTTTAATGTGGAACTTATAAACATTATAAAGAAGGGTGCTTGAAGTGGAAAGATCAAAATGAGATAACAGTCCAATCTAATATGCAAGATAAAGTAATTATGGTGTAAAAAAAGTATCAATAGATATGAAGATTAATGGTGTCTTAAAGTAGGAATGAAAGCATCCTAGCATAGAGTATAAAGATTGTATGGTTTTTTAATAACCAAAAAGAGGGATAAGAGGTCGTAATTTAGATCAAGGAATGGAAGGAAAAGAAAGGAAGAAAGAAAATGGTGAGGGACCAAGAAAAGATAGTTCCGAATTTATAGCTTTGTCAAATCTAATGTTTATTAAGGATGCTGAAGTGGAAGTTAATAAGAATACAATTATTCTTGCTAATATTGTGGATGAACAATAATAGGACCAAAAATAAAGGTAAAAATGTTAAATGACTATTATGCAAAAAAAAAGGTCAGATTGATGTTACCATTTGAGGGATGAGATCATGGGTAATGCTGGTGCAACTCACAATAGGACACAACATGTTAGTTAAAAGAAGATTGTTATTGAGAAGGAGGAAATGGCCACTAACGAACAGACCTTACTAATCCTGATAAATTAAGAGAACCAACTAAGAAGAACTATTCGAGAATGCTATCCGAAGGAGATCCAAACAAAATAAAGGTGGTTGATGCCGATTTAAAACTTGAACTCATAGATAATATGGATATTATAGAGGATTGTACCAATAAAGAAAACATAGATCCTAAACTATTAGAAATAGAGAAGAGCATGAATGATATAAGCATAGAAGGTATGGTTTTTCCAAGCTTATGCCCTTTTAGGATGCAACTTGATGTTATGTAAATACTCTATTATCCTTTAATATTTTATTTAATGATGAATAGAATTATGATTTGGAATTGTGAAAAAGTAGTGAAACTTGAATTTTTGTTAAATGCTAAGGAGCTATTGCAAAAGAACAAGCTAGATGTTTTGAACTAATTGAATCTAAATCTTTATCTGATAAGGAGATTTTCAGTGAACTTCATTATCATAAGTTTCTTATTAAAATAGGTAGGGGTTGGTTGGTGGCATTTGGGCAACTTGGAAAGATGATTATCTAAACTTGAAGTTATTATAGCATTCTGATCAATTTATGCATTCTAAAGTTAAGGATCATGAAATTGATGATTAGCTTCTTCCAATAGTTTATCTTAGGCCTTATTATGCTTTGATAGAGTAGGAAAAAAAATAATTGTTTAATTTATCTTGGCATATCTAGTAAGCGTGGATTATGTTAGAGATTTTAATAACATCACTATAGCAAATAAGAAGAAAAGAAAAGCTTCAATTATTAATAGTAAATGCTAGGAATTTACAAATTGGATCAAAGATTGTAAGTTAATTGATATAGGGTGACAATGATCTATGTTCACTTAGAGAAGTCCTTAATGGGACAAGTTTGATCAAGTGTTTGAAAGGCTAGATAGAGTCTTATGTAATAATATAGGTTTTATTAGATTTAAGGAAGTGATTGTTAAAATTCTTCTACAAGTTTATTTTGACCACCACCTACTGTTGGTTGACTAAATGAGGATAAAAATGGTAAAGAGCTTTTATATTTGAGATTGCTTGGATGCTTCATGATAATTTTTGTAATTTCCTCTCTAATAACTAGAGAAAGAATATCTTTATTGATGTTAAATTATCTAATATGAGAAACTTTTTGCTTACTTGGAATAAGAAGGTCTTTGGTTATATCAAAAAATGGAGGGCCCACTTGTTTGTTAGATTAGATGGTGTTCAAAAAGTCATAGAATGTAAGTGGCATCCCTATTGTGATCTATTTAAGAAGAAAATTCAAAGAGAGATGGAAGATATCTTGAAATAAGAATAAGTGTTGTGGCATTAGAAATTAAGAGCTCAATAGCTACAAGATGGTGATAAAAGATACCAAATACTATCATATGAAGATAGTGATTAATAGAAAAGCTAATTGTGCTATGACGTTACATGATAGTAATTGTAATTAGGTTGATGATAAAGATTAATTACAAAATTGGTGATTCATTTCCTTTAGAGGCTATTTATGACTAAAAATAGTAGTTCTTGTCAAATAAATACTATTATTACATACCTTGAAATCTTAAGAAAAGAGTTTGATGATCTTAATGGGTAGTTAATATTGATAAAAGTTAAAAAAAAGCTATCTTTAACATAGGAGTCACTAAAGCTCTAGAGGATGATAGGTTTCCAACTTCCAAGCTAATCAAGATATAGTTGGCTAAAATACTTATAAATTTCCTCATGAAGTTCTTGATAATGGCAAAGATCTTCAAAGTGTAAATTAAACGCTCATAGCTCTCATTTCTAAACAGCAATATCTAGAGTTCATTAGCCAATTTAGACCCCTCTCTCTATGTAATGTGAGTTATAAATGTATTACAAAGATCATTGTAAATAAACTTAAATGGTTATTATTTAAGTTAATTTCTTCTTATCAAGCAAGCTTCATCTTAAGGAGATATATTTAGGATAATATCATAGTGGCTAATGAAATATCATACTATAAAGAAGGAATAAGGTAAAATGAGATTTATGACACTTAAAATTGATCTTGAGAAGGTTTATGATAGGCTTTATTGTAATTTCATTAGTGATGTTCTTGTTGAAATGTCTTCCTATAAACTAAGAGAAATTATCATGAATTATGTTTGTTCATCTAGTATGAATGTACTCTCGAATGGCTTTAAGGTTGGTAAATTTAAACCTTCTAAAAAGGTTAAACAAGCAAATCTTATTTCTCTTTACCTTTTTATTTTGCATATGGAAAAGTTTACTCATATTGTTGAAGAATATATGTGAGCAAGTAGCTTAAAAGGTATAAAATATGGAAAATTTAAACCTTTTATTTTTCATTTAATGTTCATTAATAACCTTTTTCTTCTTCTTCTTCTTTTTTTGTTTATGCTACCATGGACCAAATGAGGTGTATTAATACTTGTCTTTAGAAATTTTGTGAAGTGCCAGGGCAAAAGGTAAACGTTGCTAAATCTAAAATTTTATTTTCCAGGAATGTTTCAAAAAGCTAGCTAGTGACAGGACTTAACTTAGTAGGTTCCCACTTTCTAGTAATTTAGGAAGGTATTTAGGTATTAAATTGGTCCTTATTAGCAAAAAGAAAATGCAATATGATAAATTAGTGGAGAAATTTAAAAACAAACTTATTAGTTAGGAGATAAGAACTTTATTTATGGCTAATAAGGTGATACTTGCTTAATCTATGTTATCCTTTATTCCTCAATATCTTATGGATATGGGTAAACTTCCTAAAAGCTTTTACTTAGCTATTGAAAAATTGTAGTGAGACTTTATTCAGGGTTATAGAGAGAATGCCACAAAAGCTTATACTATTAGCTAAGAATGCATATGTTAACCTAAAAGTTTTAGTGGTTTTCAATTATAAAGGATAGAACATACAAATATAGCTTTCCTTATGAAATTGTGTGTCAAGATATGCTTAGGTAATCAGAACCTATGGATTCAAATGTTAAAGCAAAATATGGTAATAAACTAGGTTGGCCTTTTTAAATCACTATGAATTTTGGAGGGACCTTTCTAATATTTAGAAAGAGATGATGGATAATATGAAGTGGAAGGTGAATAATGGAGAATTTATTCCTTTTTGGATAGATAAGTGGATTGATATTGTTGAATTTTTAAATTAACATTCATTGGTAGATTTGGATGATGATCTTATTCAAGCTCATGTTAAGGATTTTGTCATTAGAACTAAGAATTATTACGATAAATTATTCTAACCTTAATTGTCCACTAGATTTAAGTAATTTATCCTCCTAAAGAAAAAGTTAGTGTGGACCAGGTAGTTTGGAATGCTAACAATTCTAGTGTTTTTTCTATCCATAATGCTTACCAGTGTATCATTTAGAACAATTAGGTTAATTTGAATGCTATTACAAAGAATATTTAGTGGCTGGATGTTTTATAAAGAATTTGTTTATTCTTATGGCAAGCTTGTCATGATAGCTTGCTTATTAATTTTTTAATGGCAAGGTAGGGCCGTGGATCAATTTTATTATAAAGAGTGTAGAAACAAGGTGCATAATGGTTTACATGTTTTATGAGACTAGATTTTTTCTTGAAAAATCTAGAAAGATATCGTGCCTTCCTTTCTCCTGGTTCATTTTGCTACTAGTATCATTCAAATTGGCTTCATCTTAACCTTGCTAGTTTGAGTATTATTACAAACTATGATAATTGAAGAGTTATATCGACTGTAAGTTATTGGTTTATTTAGTTATGGTGTAAAGTCATATGTCATGATAATTACAAAAAGCTAAAGCAACTTGTGCATTATGTTAAGAATTTTATTTATAAGCTTGAAAGCATAGCTAGGGAGAATGACCAAAGGCTAATGAGTTATGTTAGTTAGATTCAAGTGAGTTGCCAACCTATTTCCATTAATTAGGAAAAGGTAAATACTAATGGAGTTGATAAACTTAATTTTAGATTAGCAGGTTATGGTGGAATCATTTGGGATAATTTAGGCAATTAGCTTTATGGTTTTGCAAAACCTCTAAAAGTTTGCTTTTTTTTCCATGAAAAACATTGGGATGCTATTTATAGGCTTTAGGTTGTTGGGAAGCTAGAATTTTAGAAAACCTATTTGAAATGTGATTCTAAAGCATTAATCTATTACCTGTTGTCATGACCTAAACTCGATTGTAATCAGTATGGAACTCGCTATCTGATTTCTACTAGCCTTAACACTATTTACTTTAATTCTACCCATCGAAAATCTCTCTATCTTTATAAGGACTCAAATTTCATTTTAAATTTTTCTAGAAAAATGAATAGAATTTTCCTTATTTTTGGATACTTTCTAAAGGTTATACACTCCAAATCATGAAACTTGTAAATTCTCCACATGTACGACAGCAATACAGAATACATACAATACAACACAATCTCAAAACATATAGTATTTATACAAATGTCCTTAAATTGATTCCTAATCCTAATCTAACTATTAAAATATCTTAACAAGGTGGTCTTTAATTCTTTATAAAGATCGAATACACTTTTTTCACTATAAAACATTGAAAATAAAATGAAATAAGTTGTGAGAACCTAGTAAGCATATATCTACCATAATTATACTTAAAGATCAATTACTTGAAGTGACCATCTATTAATTAACTATTAAAATGGAAAAAAATTATAAACCAAATTCCTAGTATTTTGAAATAATTATTACTAATTCTTAGATTGCCATATTTACCTATATGTAGCTCAAATTCTCTATTTCACATCACAAATTATAGTAATCTATATTATTCACTTTACATAATATCGATGCTATCACATACACAATTGTTCCAAGTAGTTATCACATTACAAATAGCCAATGGGGCTCAATCATATCAAGTTTTTACAAATCACATCAAACAATAGTATTCAATTACAAATAGATTTCAATGTCACATCACAATACATAATCATTTATATTAAATACACATGCATCCACCTTTTGACTCCCAATTCAACTTTATACCCTTCACAAGCTATCCATCCTTGTCTTTCCAAGGTTTACCTCATACCTTTTTCAAGATTTTCATTGGAAATTTTCTATCCAATATTCATATCATTTTCCTTATTACAATTCATAATTCACAATACTACTCGTGAGATAATTCATAATATAATATATACATTAAAGATTTAACTTTATATATTATAATTTCAATGTAATTTCAACATAAAATAACAAGTTCATCATCATAAAAAAATATGAAAGCACATAACAATATATATATATATATATATATATATATATATATATATATATATATATATATATATATATATATATAACACAAAGCAACTATTTCATCATCACGGGAAAAATATCAAAGTATATATATATATATATATATATATATATATATATATATATATATATATATATATATATATATATATATATATATATATATATATATATATATATATATAACACAAAGCAACTATTTCATCATCACGGGAAAAATATCAAAGCACATAACAATATATATAGCAATGCCACTGTGCCTTCTTGCATAATTATAGTAATCATTCACATTCAAATATAGTTCATACCATATTTTCCAACATACATGTGACAATAGAAACTCACTCACAATTATTCAACAATCGATAATAGCACCATCATGCTTTCCAAGCATGATCAATCCATATTCATTCAATATACATACATATTCTCAACTTATTATTCCACTAAGCATAAATGTTATTAAGTATTACTAAGTAAAAATGGTACCTTACTTTCATCTCAAGGTCTCAAAATGGGAGGAACAAAATTTTATAAAATAACCATATGAATAAACATATGCATTAATGTATTAGTTATTTGACAACATATCAGTCAAGTAAGCAATCATAACTATCAAGGTTATAACTCTCTAGTTATAAATAAATTTAATTCCATGTATGAGCATACTTGTAATCCATATAGTTAATAAGGAAATTATAAATTGTCAAATATAACATTCAACCAATATAAATAATAATAAATTTTGGAGGTAAGATATATACTCACCTGAGGGCATTTCTACACTCCTGGAAGTTTTAGAATTTCCATACACATTTTTTAACTTTTTTTTCTTACTTCGCAATTTACATGGATAGCTTATAAATACATCAGATTTTTTCTTCCAACTTACTATTTTTAGATCTAATCATAATATTTTAACCTCTTATATTGTAACATTATTATTTTTTCTTAATTTTATCATAGAAAATTAAGAATATGCTATAACATAGAGGTTCTTAAATCGAAATTGTACGAATAGAAAAAATATTAAAACTTAATGCTATAAAAATATCCATTTGTATCATTCTATTATCAAGTATCATTATCTTGTTATATCTCCAAGATTATAATAATGAATTCTAAGATTCCCATAATTAAAAATCTCTCCAAATTAGGCATAAAGCAAGTAAAATATTAGACTTTATGTTCTAAACATGCTCTTACCACACCATTACACAAAATTGCATATTTAGTTTCCTAGTATTTTTAATTTTACTTCAATAGGATCATTCAATCTTATTTCATATATTTAAGCTTTTTCTTAAGTCATATATAAATCATTTAAGTTAACAAAAAGGCATTACTCCATAATTACTTTAATCATATTGTCATGTCATTCTATAAAATAAAATTCATATTTTTTATATGTATTATCATATATTGGAAAGGGTCTTAAATTGGTTTTTTCTGATTCAAGATTAATACAACAAAAGAATTGGAGCTTCATGATGTAGGTTAACTTATTTCTCCAAGGTAGCTTCATCAGGGCTTTATTAGTGGTAAAAGCATGCAAGAATGTCGATAGATAACAAGAAAACAATAACTCTTTATTACAAAGACAAGGCCACATTTTGTTGTCTTCTTATGCCACCAATTACGATGATTAACCAAGGAAAAGTGGTTGATGGTAGCTCCCTCAGTAGCCACCAAATGAGAGGACATTGGAGAGAAGGATGCCAAGTTATTGTTACGCTAGATTGTTGCCATGCTTCCTTGCATGGATTTGGATAGAGAGGAGTAGTGGCAATTGACAAAGGCTGGAAGCAGCATACTCTAATAGTGGCTATTAGAAACTGGTGCAAATCACCCTAAAAAGTGGGAAACCTTAACTCTTCCGCAATATCGTTCCCAGATACCCCACAACGCTCTCTTATATAAATAAATGGTGACTTGATGGAAGCTACACCAACAAGGTGGTATACCATAGCACAACACTAAAAAGACCATAATCGGCATCCAATAGGGAAAAAAGGAAAGAAAAGGAAATAAAAAAAGAGAGAGGGGGAGAGAGAGAGAAAGGAAAAAAGAAACAAAAAAGAGGGAAGCCATAGGCTTTGTTCCAGCACTTTCCGGGCACTATAAGCTTAAATTCATCTCACCTTTCCATTCAAGTTAAAATCAAATCTTAGCCATTCATTTTTATTTTAAAACTCATTTTCATAAAAATTTCTTTCTCATCTTACTTAAAATTTTAACCTTTCATTTCAAATATTAGGACATCATTTTATTAAATCATGAATATATATATATATAAATACCATACTGCTTTGAGTTTCAAAAGTATGCTCATAAATTCATAAATTTATGAGTAAAAGTATTTATAAAAATTGATTCATATATTTCTCCTATTCCTTATCCTTAATTTCTAAAAGTCCTAATAAGTTTGAATAACACTTCCATTATTTAAAATCACACTAATATTACATGGTTAAAATTTAAAATATCCCTACTTCATGTTGAAATGATTAAATACAATCTAACTATTCTTATCCGTAATAAATATTTTGAAATATATAAAATAATAAAACTTTAAATACTACTTGGGGGTATTACAACTTTTCCATTTTAAAAGAATTCATCCTTGAATTCTAGGGGTACTATACTAAATAGAAACATATCATTCTTAGTTGACCAATTCTTCTTAAAGTTCCAGATTAAGTTTTTAAACTTATCTTACTCAGTCATTCACTCTAGACCAATAATAATACCAAATATATAATATCCACAACATCATTAATTAGGATATTCTAGTGCCATGGTAGTTACAAAAGACATAAACTTCTTATCAATTTCCAATCAAGATTAAGTTTCAATAATAATTGGAGTTAAGCAATATCTTCATCTTCATGTAATCCATAACATAATAACCATATGTAGTCATAAAAGAGGTAAGAGTTCTTTACAAGATATCCATCCAGAACAATTTGATTAAGGTTACATTGAGAAACCATTTGGATTAATCACAAGGCTAAAATTCATAACAAGGCATCAGAAGTTGAGTGTGCAATTAATTCTCTTACTTACAATTCATCTATGGTCAAATGGAATCGATTGTACACTCGATTTGGGCATAAGCTTTTTTTTTTCTTTTTAGAGAAATAAGGAATTAATTGTGCAATCAATTCCTCTATTCTAGATTTGCCTTTGGATAGCCAGAATCAATTGTGTGCTTAATTTATGTACAAAAATTTTTATTCTATAAAAGTTTTGCATCTAATTTTTTTGATCTTTCGTTTGACATAATTAAAGTACAATCATACAACTTTTAAAGCTTTACTAATCAATAAATCCTCAACACGTTAATAGATTCAAGTCAACATATTCACCCACACACTAAGTGCACTTAAACAAGTTACATATATACATGCATTCCAAACATAATTTAGCATCTAGCTAATATGAAGTGTAGACCAGCCCTATTTATCATAATATAATAAAAGAATATGGCCCTCATAAGCCAATCAAGATGTCCTTAACAACAATGAATTACATAATTCATCATATAATCTTAAGCATATCTATTTTCTTAATCAAGAAAGAAGAGAGGTTACTGTTGTTAACAATAATCACAAATCACAACTCAAATTCATTCCACACAATGCAAACTATCACATACTTTCAAATTTCAAAACAAAAATAGTTCACTAAAAAAATAGTTAGGTTACTTTAGCATATATGCCACTAGAAACTTAGACCATACTCTAATACTAAACTTGTCATGACCTAAACCTAATTGTGACTGGTGTAGAACTTATTATTTGGTTTTTACTAACTTTAACACTATTTACTTTGATATTGGCCACTAGAAATCCCTCTATCTTTGTAGGGACTCAAATTTCATTTTAAATTTTTATGAAAAAATAAATAGAGTTTCCTTTATTTTCAGACACTTTTTAAGGGTTACACACCTTAAATCATGAAGCTTAAAAATTCTCCATAGATATGATACTAATACAGAATACATACAATACTACATAACCTTAAAATACATAGTATTTATACAAACATTCATAAATCCACCTTTAATCCTAATCTAATTATCAAAATCTCTTAACAAGTGATCTTTGATTCTCTATGGATGTTACAAAGATCAAATGCAATTTTTCACCTGAAAATATTGAAAATAAAATGGAATGAGTTACAAAAACTTAGTGAGCAAATATCTATCATAATCATACTTAAAGACTAATTACTTGGAGCAACCATATGTTAATTAACTATTAAAATGGAAAATAATTATAAATCAAATTCTTTGAATTCTGAAATACTCAATTACCAATTCTTGGATTGCCATATTTACCTAAACATAACTTAAATTTCCTATTTCACATCATAAATTATAGTAATCTTAACTATTAATTTTACACAATATCGATACTATCACACACATATAACCCATTCTACATAGTCATCACATTACAAATAGCCAATAAGGCTCGATCACATCAAATCTTTACAAATCACATCAAATAGTAATATTCAATCATAAGAAGATTTCAATGTCATATCATAATAACCATTTATAATAAATATATATATATATGTATCCACCTTTTGGCTCCCAATTTAACCTTATACTCTTATAAGCTATCCATTCTTATCCTTTCAAGGTTTTCCTTATATCCTTGATAAGCTCTTCAGTAAGAATTTTCTATCTGATATTCATATCATCACCCTTACCATAATTCACAATTCATAATTCATATCATTGCTCTCACTATAATCTATCAAGCATAAATGCTATAAAGCATTACTAAGCAATAGTGGTACTTTTCTTTCATCTTAAGATTTTAGAATGGGAACAATAGCATTTTATGAAATAACCATATGAATAAATATACACATTAATGTATCAATTATTTAACAACATATCGGTCAAGTAAGCAACCACAATTATCAAAATTATAGCTCTTTAGTCATAAACAGATTCAATTCCATGTATGAACATACTTATAATCCATATAGTTAATAAGGAAATTATAAATCATAAAATATAACATTTAACTAATATAAGTAATATATAAATTTTGGGAGCATCATATATACTCACATAATAGTGCTTCTGCACTTTTAGGAGTTTTGAAGTATTCATACACATCTTTTCACCTTTTCTTTCTACTTCACAATTTATGAGGATAGCTTATAAATACATTGGATTTACTCATTTTCTTCCAACTTACTATTTTGAGATGTAATCATAATATTTTATCATCCCATATTGCAACTCTATTATCTTTTGTTAGGTTAATCATAAAAAACTAAAATTATGCTATAACATGGAGGTTCTTAAATTGAAATCGTACAAATAAAATAAACAATAAAACTTAATTCTATAAAAATATCCATTTGTATCATTCTATTTTTATGTATCATCATCTTTTTATATCTTTAAGATTATAACAAGGGAATTATGAGATTTCCATAATTAAAAATCTCTCTAAATCAAGCATATAACAAGCAAAATATTAAATTTTATGTTTTAAGCATGCTCTCATCACACCATTACATAAAATTGCACATTTGTTCTCCTAATATTTTTAATTTTACTTCAATAGAAACATATAACCTTCATATATTTAGGCTCTTTCTTGAGTTATGTATAAATCATTTGAATTAACAAAAAGACATTACTCTATAATTACTTTAATCATATTATTCTATCATTTTGTGACATAAAAATCATTTTTTTCATAAGTATTATCATATATTCAAAATGTTCCTAAAATATTTTTTTATTCAAGCTTAATACAACAAAAAAATATTGATGTTTCATAATATGAGTTAGCTTATCTCTCCAAGGTAGCTTCATCAAAGCTTCACCAGTGGCAAGAGCTTGCAGAATGTTGATAGCTAATATGGAAATGGTAACTCTTTGCTGTGAAGCCAAGGTCATATTTTGTGACTTTCTCATACTATTATTTTCGATGACTAACAAAGGAAGAAAGAAGTGGTTGATAGTAACTCTATTAGCAACCGCAAAATGAGAAGACTGTTACGTGTGAAATGGTTTATCAATTAGCGCAAGTGCACACTATCGTAAACAAGTAATAAAGTGATGAGTAAGTATCGTTCCCACAAGGATTGTTTCACTAAGTACCAAAATTCATAATCTCAACACTATTTGGTAAATCGATAAATTGGAGAATTAAGTACCAAAATAAGGATTGATGCAAAGAATGCTTAAAATAAATATGAATGCAATTCGAGTAAGGATGAAGATGATTAAAAGACCTAGGGATCAGACTTCACTTAACAATTTCGGATTGAATCATCTATTTACACTAATCCAATTTTAACTTCCTTAATTGATAGTCGAGTTTCCCTAAATTAATTACTAGCCTCTTCCAAGGTCAAGTAATTCTATAATTAATTGCCAATTCACTATATTCCTATGTGAATTGCAACAACTAATCATGCATTAGGATTTATGGAACTCATTAAGACTACATAAACCATATGAATATATTCCTATTTCATATGCAATTTACGGTTTCAATTATAGGTTCTACACACATGTATCTCCTTCCGGTCTCAACATGCATATTGAGTTCATTCAAAAGGTGGCCAATCAATCGAAAGCATTAAGAGCAATAATTAAAACTCAATCTAGGAAATAAAAATGAAATTAGTTTCAATAAACTAGAATTCAATCCGTTATTATCAAGTTACGCCATCACCCTAGGAAGATAAAATTAGAACATAATGAAATTAAACACAAACATAGAATAAAAACATCATCACATTCATGAACACAAAATTATAATTACAAATGCATGAAAATAGAAATACTATCCATCCATTAGGAGGTAGAACCGTCCATGTAGGAGGAGAACATAAGGATATAATTACAAATGCATAAAAACGAAAATACTATCCATCCATTAGGAGGTAGAACCATCCATGTAGGAGGAGAACCTAGCCTTCCATGTAGGAGGCAAACAAGAACTAAAAATTGCATAAACTAAACTACTATCTAAGATGCATGAATGAATGATTCAATGCTTGGAATGGCTGAATGCTCTCTACTTCTACCTATTTATAGGTGAATGAACCAGCTACAAGCCATCCAATTTGACAAGTTGCTACCAATCACACGCAGCCAACATTTTTTATTTTCGCAGCACAATTTGTTTCACTTTGTTGGCAACTTTTGACCACCGAAATGGCTGATTTACATCTTTATGTCAACATAGGAGTTGTAGGGCTGGATCTTTTCTTCAATTTGCATATAAAGAACTCCTAATTTGGACATATCTAGCTCAAGTTGTGATTAGATTAGTAGCCATATGTCAGATTCCGTCAGAATCACTGTTTCATCTTCCAAGCAGAATTTGAGATCCTTAGGTCCCGAATTGGGCTTTTCTTAAAACATGAAAGTTTTAGGGCTTCTTCTTAGCTTTCCATCCATATAAAGAACAACCCAATCGGACATCCAGAACTCCAGATATGGCCTAAAACCTGAAACAGTGTCGGATTACAGCATTATCTAAAATATTTGTTTTCATCTCAAATTCAAGATCCATTCACCAAATGCAACTAAATTTATTTAATTTAACAAGATAACATCCAAAAATGCATCATACAAGGGAAAATAAGTATGTAAATATTTTACGTATCAAATTCCCCCACACTTAGCTTTTGGACGTCCTCGGACAAACACAAAATAAAAGAAAATTAATACTAATGCTAATGTTAGTACTAATCTACCCATGAGATAGTTAGAAAAACATAAGAAAGATAATTAAAGTACAAAGATATCATAGCATTCATGAATCAACAAATCTTGACATATAAAATCAAAAAGAAATTGCAACTTCATTTGAGAAGGATTGAATCAGATTGATATAATCACTGGAACTCTTCCTCTCTCAAATGTTTATTGGCAAGTGTTTCACTCAAATTCATCCTATTAAAGATTGCACTACCATAGGCTTGCATAAATTCTCAATCTCCACTACCTGATTTACATGCACACTTCAAATCAAAAGGTCTTATTAAGGGTTGTAATGAGGTCAAGGTAAAGGAAAGATAAAACAGGGATATGAAAGGCTGAAGTAAGGAGAGAAATTAATAGAGCAATTAAAACATGGGTAATCTCTAAATAATTTTATCTTAACATAGCAGCCCACGATTCTCATCAATTTCTCTCTTTTTCTTTTTTTTTTTATTTATTTAGTTTTTCTCTTTTTTTTTTTTCTTTTTTGAATAAAAACCCTTGCAACTTTGAAGTTAATAATACATATTCCCCCACACTTTGTCAAAAACCCATTTTTCAAAAATTCAAATGCTCTACTAATCCCTAGGGTTAAGTAAAGACAATTGATATTTCATTAAATGACATATTAATAGGTTAAAGTAAAGAAACGGTTAATCAAGCTCAAAGGGGTTTATCAATGGTAAAACTGCAGGGTTGGCTATTTAGTTCAAACTGAGGAAAAAAAAAATGCCTTTATCATATCTGAGTATGCATGTAAATTGTAATCTCAACCAGATTTCATGCAAGTTCTAGAGTGACAACTTAACAGGTGAATATCACACGCAAGAAATATAATATTGATTCAACAAATAGGCTCAAAATCTCACGGTTAGAGGTTTCCAACTCAATCCAACCCAAAATCCATTGCAAAATCTATCAATCCTAGGAAGTAAGAAAGTTGTTCAATCATGCTATGAAATCTTTTAAAATTATTGAAAAGAACCTAATAAGCAGGAAAATATATATATATATATATTTTTTTAATAATTTTTTTTTTTTAGGATGCGTATCAAGAGTAAAAAGCTCTTTACTCGGCCATCCCCCCTTTTTTATAATGAATCTCATGGTTCTACTACCAAAAAAACCTACGAAAATAAAAACAATTTTTTTTTTGTTGTAATCCCCCCCACACTTAATGTAGACATTGTCCCCAATGTCTTCAACAGAGTAGCAAAAAGGACTTATTAAAAGGAAATGCATAAACAACGCACACATAAAAGAAATTTTGGGAGTAAAACCAAGAGTAAAGAAAGTTACAACCGGAGAGTGGTGTCGGGCTCATGCTTCTGACTGCTGGTTGGAAATTGCCAATCTTTCTTTTTCACTGATGGATCTGGTTTAGGTGTATAGCTTTGCAATTGGTCAATCAGCTGATCAGCAGTTGAGGCAGACATTATGGCACGACGAGTCGCTTGGGGTATGAATCCCTGTTCCACAGCTTGATCTAAAAAAGACAGCAAAATATCATAAAAACCATTAACATTCAATAAACCTACTGGCTTCTGATGAAAGTTCAAGTTAATCCAATATGCAATGCTGGAAATTCCATCTAATGTTTCTAAACCACCAGGTAAAGCAATAAAGGCTTGAGCAGTGTAAAGCATGCATCCTATACGTTGAGGCAAGTTTGAAACCTTTACTGTTTTACCGATGGCGTATTTCTTATCATCTAAACCATTCACAAGGATACTCAGTATTTTGCTTCCTCCAGTGTTGGCAGAAATTGCTGCACTTCCTTTTAAGCTATGAAGCCCTCCTCCATACACACAGGCAATCTTTCTAGCAGCTAATGCATGACCAAGTTCAGTTGCTGCTAGCAGAAATTCTACATTCTTTCCAGCAAAAGATTCACCAAAAACACAGATAGATTTAAGTCCACATTTTGATGGTTTTTCGATCTCTTCCTCCTCTTTACTCTCGCTCTCAGACATTTTGCAAAGTGTGATTGCTGAAATGCATTCTTATAATACAAAAGCAGAAACAAAGAGATCACGCAAATCAGATAATATCAGAAAAATACTGTACAAAACTGACAAGTGTAATAATGGCCTGAACAAAGTAAAATACGGAATGTAAAGAAAGTCAAAAAGATGCTGAAAAGGTAAACTTAAAAAGAAGATAAATGTACGAAAAGTTAAAAAGCAGCTGTAAAGATAAAAAGATAAAGGAAACGTAAAGCAGACAAACATATGTACAGTAGTTGTGATTGTGGCTCACATCTTCCTCTGATTTTTCGTTCAGTAACGGCTTAAACGGCTTCTATGAGCCGAGGATTTGCTTCCCATCCAATTTTCTTATAAACTGGCAAACAGGGTCTTTTACAGTCAGATCCCCAAGACTGTAGCGCTCCTTTTCTGTATGGAATAAGTTCATTAAATCAAGAAGGACAACATGAACATCTCCGCTAGGATGCGTCTCAAGAGTCTGAATAATATTATCCAGTGACTCTTTACTCAGTCCATCCTTTATGAATCGGATTTTGTCCTCTCGATTTACTGAAATCATTCCTTTACTCCTACAAAGCCTATTACAGTTCCACCTTGCACACTTATGACAGACTCTCATTCTTTTAGCTCTTCTCTTTTTAGAGTAAGAACTTCTTCCCATACCTGGCATACGTCTAACAAATGATTCATGAAACTCACCTGCTAAACGTACCTTAGCTTCAATAATCCAACGTATGTCCTCGGGAAGACCCAAACGCTTAAATGCCCTCATTCTTTCAAGTCGACAGTTGTAGATTTTCCTGAGCACATCTTTGGGAAGAGTAGGGAATCTGCTCTTAAGCTTTACAAGGCATTCCTCCATGATGAAAATGATGAAAGCTGAAATTGTGAGTGAAAAATGCTGTGCAATGTGTGCTTAAATAAGAAAAGAAATGAGAAGAGAAAGAAATCTTGGGTTGCCTCCCAAGCAGCCGCCCTTCTTTAACGTCTTTAGCTAGACAAAATCCTAACCTATTGCTTTATTCTCTTTTCTTTTTTCTTTTTCTTTTTCTTTTATACTTACCAGCTGGCTCCTCGAGCGTGATGACAGTTTTGATGGTCTTGAATGCACCGTTATTGTATTCTTTCAATCTTTGCCCGTGGTTTACCTTAAGGCAATTAATCTGCTTCAGGATTTTAGAATCAGTAGACTTTGATGCATCAACCATTCCTACCACTAATGGCTCTTCTATGCAGGTTTTATGCATTACATCTTTCATGCAATTGGTCAATGTGTCTACTCTATAACAGATATTATCTTCATATGGAAAAGCTTTAAAAATATTGAAAGATACTTGATCATTTTGAACCTGTAAAGTTAGCTTTCCCTTCTGCACATCAATTAGAGCTCGTCCAGTTGCAAGAAATGGTCTCCCAAGAATAATAGGAATTTCTTGGTCTTCTTCCATATCAAGCACTATGAAATCCACTGGGAAGATGAATTTATCAACTTTTACTAGCACGTCTTCAAGGACTCCACGTGAATACTTTATTGAACGATCTGCTAGTTGCAGTGACACGGTAGTTGGTTTCACTTCTCCCAATCCCAGCTTCTTGTAGATGGATAATGGCATCAAATTCACACTTGCACCAAGGTCACATAAGGCTTTTTCAAATTCACACTCTCCAATGGTACAGGGTATGCAGAAACTCCCAGGATCTTTAAGCTTTGGCGGTAGTTTCTTTTGGAGAATTGCACTGCACTCTTCAGTTAAGGCTACAGTTTCAAAATCTTCCAGTTTGCGTTTCTTTGATAAAATCTCTTTCATAAATTTCGCATAACTGGGCATTTGGGCTAAAGCTTCAGCAAATGGGATGTTGATATGCAACTTCTTAAACACCTCCAGAAATTCTTCTAGCTTAGCTTTCACCAATCTTTGAGGAAATGGAACTGGTGGAATATATGGTGGAGGATTATCTGGAAAAGTCATTCTTCCTGGAATCACCTCATCTTCTTTCTGAGCTTCTTCATTTTTCTTCCTTGGTTCTGGCTCATTTAACTGCTTCCCACTCCTTAATGAAACAGCCATTACTTGCTCTCTAGGATTTCTTTCGGTGTCACTGGGTAAAGTGCCTGGTTGTCTGGAATTCAGCATACTTGCAATTTGGCCCATTTGCACCTCCAGATTTTTGATTGAGGTTGCTTGAGTTTGCATGATTGTTTCATGATTCTTGAGTGTAGCTTCTGTTCTGGCCATGAATTGGGAAGTATTCATGGTTAGTTGAGCCAATGCTTCTTCTAAATTTGCCTTTGGTTGTGGTGGTGATTGCTGAATTTGCTGTTGATAATTCCCTTGAGGTTTGAACACATTCTGATTACTTCTCCACCCTAGATTAGGATGGTTTCTCCATCCTGGATTGTATGTGTTTGAAAAGGGATCATGATTCCCCACATAGTTGGCTTGTTCAAGTTGAGAAGGAATGAATGGATTTCCTTCTTGGCATTGTGTGCTCATGTGAGGGCCTCCACATAAATCACAAGCATCTGCAGGAGTTCTGATTGCATTTGCTTGAGCTGTTAATGAACTCACTTGCTTGGATAAAGAGGTGACTTGAGAAGACAAAGTGGTTAGAATGTCTAGCTCATGGACTCCAAGTGCTTTCTTTGAAGTGTTGCGTTCAGAAGGCCATTGGTAAGCATTTGCTGCCATTTCTTCCAACAGTTCCATAGCAGCTTCGATGCTTTTTCCCATTAATGATCCACCAGCTGCAGCATCTATAAGTGTTCTGGTAGCATTAGACAATCCATTATAGAAAGTCTGCAACTGTAGCCAATCTGGTAGCCCATGATGAGGACATCTTCTTAGCAGCTCCTTGTATCTTTCCCATGCTTCATAAAGGCTTTCCATGTCATGTTGGGTGAATGAAGCAATTTCATTCCTCATTTTTGCAGTTTTAGCTGGAGGAAAGAATTTTGCTAGGAATTTTTGTGCCAATATGTTCCATGTAGTGATGCTCCCCACTGGTAAAGAGTGTAACCAGCTTTTAGCTTTATCCCTAAGTGAGAAAGGGAAGAGTCGCAACCTTATGGCATCATCAAAAACGCCATTATGCTTGAATGTATCACAGATTTCCAGAAAGCTGGCTATATGTGCATTTGGATCTTCTATTGGAGAACCTCCAAACTGGTTTGCTTGCATCATTTGAATTATGGCTGGCTTGATCTCAAAGTTGTTGGCTGGTACAGGTGGTCTCCTAATTCCAGAAATGGTATCCATGACTGTTGGTGTGGCATAGTCACGGAGTGCTTTGGTGTCTTGTTCTTCTCTCATATCTGCCATTGCTTCACCTTGATCTACAATTGACTGCTTCTGTATCTTTCGATTCCTTCGACAAGTTCTCTCGATCTCAAAATCAAATAGCAGTGGCTCAGCAACTTTTGATCTGGTCATACACTAGAACAAACCTGAAAAGAGAAAAGAAACACCAAAGAAAGAAGAAAATGTAAAATAAAAACCAAATTAGGATTAAGATTACTTGGTATTGATATTAATGATAACAATCCCCGGCAACGGCGCCAAAAACTTGTTACGTGTGAAATGGTTTATCAATTAGCGCAAGTGCACACTATCGTAAACAAGTAATAAAGTGATGAGTAAGTATCGTTCCCACAAGGATTGTTTCACTAAGTACCAAAATTCATAATCTCAACACTATTTGGTAAATCGATAAATTGGAGAATTAAGTACCAAAATAAGGATTGATGCAAAGAATGCTTAAAATAAATATGAATGCAATTCGAGTAAGGATGAAGATGATTAAAAGACCTAGGGATCAGACTTCACTTAACAATTTCGGATTGAATCATCTATCTACACTAATCCAATTTTAACTTCCTTAATTGATAGTCGAGTTTCCCTAAATTAATTACTAGCCTCTTCCAAGGTCAAGTAATTCTATAATTAATTGCCAATTCACTATATTCCTATGTGAATTGCAACAACTAATCATGCATTAGGATTTATGGAACTCATTAAGACTACATAAACCATATGAATATATTCCTATTTCATATGCAATTTACGGTTTCAATTATAGGTTCTACACACATGTATCTCCTTCCGGTCTCAACATGCATATTGAGTTCATTCAAAAGGTGGCCAATCAATCGAAAGCATTAAGAGCAATAATTAAAACTCAATCTAGGAAATAAAAATGAAATTAGTTTCAATAAACTAGAATTCAATCCGTTATTATCAAGTTACGCCATCACCCTAGGAAGATAAAATTAGAACATAATGAAATTAAACACAAACATAGAATAAAAACATCATCACATTCATGAACACAAAATTATAATTACAAATGCATGAAAATAGAAATACTATCCATCCATTAGGAGGTAGAACCGTCCATGTAGGAGGAGAACATAAGGATATAATTACAAATGCATAAAAACGAAAATACTATCCATCCATTAGGAGGTAGAACCATCCATGTAGGAGGAGAACCTAGCCTTCCATGTAGGAGGCAAACAAGAACTAAAAATTGCATAAACTAAACTACTATCTAAGATGCATGAATGAATGATTCAATGCTTGGAATGGCTGAATGCTCTCTACTTCTACCTATTTATAGGTGAATGAACCAGCTACAAGCCATCCAATTTGACAAGTTGCTACCAATCACACGCAGCCAACATTTTTTATTTTCGCAGCACAATTTGTTTCACTTTGTTGGCAACTTTTGACCACCGAAATGGCTGATTTACATCTTTATGTCAACATAGGAGTTGTAGGGCTGGATCTTTTCTTCAATTTGCATATAAAGAACTCCTAATTTGGACATATCTAGCTCAAGTTGTGATTAGATTAGTAGCCATATGTCAGATTCCGTCAGAATCACTGTTTCATCTTCCAAGCAGAATTTGAGATCCTTAGGTCCCGAATTGGGCTTTTCTTAAAACATGAAAGTTTTAGGGCTTCTTCTTAGCTTTCCATCCATATAAAGAACAACCCAATCGGACATCCAGAACTCCAGATATGGCCTAAAACCTGAAACAGTGTCGGATTACAGCATTATCTAAAATATTTGTTTTCATCTCAAATTCAAGATCCATTCACCAAATGCAACTAAATTTATTTAATTTAACAAGATAACATCCAAAAATGCATCATACAAGGGAAAATAAGTATGTAAATATTTTACGTATCAAATTCCCCCACACTTAGCTTTTGGACGTCCTCGGACAAACACAAAATAAAAGAAAATTAATACTAATGCTAATGTTAGTACTAATCTACCCATGAGATAGTTAGAAAAACATAAGAAAGATAATTAAAGTACAAAGATATCATAGCATTCATGAATCAACAAATCTTGACATATAAAATCAAAAAGAAATTGCAACTTCATTTGAGAAGGATTGAATCAGATTGATATAATCACTGGAACTCTTCCTCTCTCAAATGTTTATTGGCAAGTGTTTCACTCAAATTCATCCTATTAAAGATTGCACTACCATAGGCTTGCATAAATTCTCAATCTCCACTACCTGATTTACATGCACACTTCAAATCAAAAGGTCTTATTAAGGGTTGTAATGAGGTCAAGGTAAAGGAAAGATAAAACAGGGATATGAAAGGCTGAAGTAAGGAGAGAAATTAATAGAGCAATTAAAACATGGGTAATCTCTAAATAATTTTATCTTAACATAGCAGCCCACGATTCTCATCAATTTCTCTCTTTTTCTTTTTTTTTTTATTTATTTAGTTTTTCTCTTTTTTTTTTCTTTTTTGAATAAAAACCCTTGCAACTTTGAAGTTAATAATACATATTCCCCCACACTTTGTCAAAAACCCATTTTTCAAAAATTCAAATGCTCTACTAATCCCTAGGGTTAAGTAAAGACAATTGATATTTCATTAAATGACATATTAATAGGTTAAAGTAAAGAAACGGTTAATCAAGCTCAAAGGGGTTTATCAATGGTAAAACTGCAGGGTTGGCTATTTAGTTCAAACTGAGGAAAAAAAAAATGCCTTTATCATATCTGAGTATGCATGTAAATTGTAATCTCAACCAGATTTCATGCAAGTTCTAGAGTGACAACTTAACAGGTGAATATCACACGCAAGAAATATAATATTGATTCAACAAATAGGCTCAAAATCTCACGGTTAGAGGTTTCCAACTCAATCCAACCCAAAATCCATTGCAAAATCTATCAATCCTAGGAAGTAAGAAAGTTGTTCAATCATGCTATGAAATCTTTTAAAATTATTGAAAAGAACCTAATAAGCAGGAAAATATATATATATATATATTTTTTTAATAATTTTTTTTTTTTAGGATGCGTATCAAGAGTAAAAAGCTCTTTACTCGGCCATCCCCCCTTTTTTATAATGAATCTCATGGTTCTACTACCAAAAAAACCTACGAAAATAAAAACAATTTTTTTTTTGTTGTAATCCCCCCCACACTTAATGTAGACATTGTCCCCAATGTCTTCAACAGAGTAGCAAAAAGGACTTATTAAAAGGAAATGCATAAACAACGCACACATAAAAGAAATTTTGGGAGTAAAACCAAGAGTAAAGAAAGTTACAACCGGAGAGTGGTGTCGGGCTCATGCTTCTGACTGCTGGTTGGAAATTGCCAATCTTTCTTTTTCACTGATGGATCTGGTTTAGGTGTATAGCTTTGCAATTGGTCAATCAGCTGATCAGCAGTTGAGGCAGACATTATGGCACGACGAGTCGCTTGGGGTATGAATCCCTGTTCCACAGCTTGATCTAAAAAAGACAGCAAAATATCATAAAAACCATTAACATTCAATAAACCTACTGGCTTCTGATGAAAGTTCAAGTTAATCCAATATGCAATGCTGGAAATTCCATCTAATGTTTCTAAACCACCAGGTAAAGCAATAAAGGCTTGAGCAGTGTAAAGCATGCATCCTATACGTTGAGGCAAGTTTGAAACCTTTACTGTTTTACCGATGGCGTATTTCTTATCATCTAAACCATTCACAAGGATACTCAGTATTTTGCTTCCTCCAGTGTTGGCAGAAATTGCTGCACTTCCTTTTAAGCTATGAAGCCCTCCTCCATACACACAGGCAATCTTTCTAGCAGCTAATGCATGACCAAGTTCAGTTGCTGCTAGCAGAAATTCTACATTCTTTCCAGCAAAAGATTCACCAAAAACACAGATAGATTTAAGTCCACATTTTGATGGTTTTTCGATCTCTTCCTCCTCTTTACTCTCGCTCTCAGACATTTTGCAAAGTGTGATTGCTGAAATGCATTCTTATAATACAAAAGCAGAAACAAAGAGATCACGCAAATCAGATAATATCAGAAAAATACTGTACAAAACTGACAAGTGTAATAATGGCCTGAACAAAGTAAAATACGGAATGTAAAGAAAGTCAAAAAGATGCTGAAAAGGTAAACTTAAAAAGAAGATAAATGTACGAAAAGTTAAAAAGCAGCTGTAAAGATAAAAAGATAAAGGAAACGTAAAGCAGACAAACATATGTACAGTAGTTGTGATTGTGGCTCACATCTTCCTCTGATTTTTCGTTCAGTAACGGCTTAAACGGCTTCTATGAGCCGAGGATTTGCTTCCCATCCAATTTTCTTATAAACTGGCAAACAGGGTCTTTTACAGTCAGATCCCCAAGACTGTAGCGCTCCTTTTCTGTATGGAATAAGTTCATTAAATCAAGAAGGACAACATGAACATCTCCGCTAGGATGCGTCTCAAGAGTCTGAATAATATTATCCAGTGACTCTTTACTCAGTCCATCCTTTATGAATCGGATTTTGTCCTCTCGATTTACTGAAATCATTCCTTTACTCCTACAAAGCCTATTACAGTTCCACCTTGCACACTTATGACAGACTCTCATTCTTTTAGCTCTTCTCTTTTTAGAGTAAGAACTTCTTCCCATACCTGGCATACGTCTAACAAATGATTCATGAAACTCACCTGCTAAACGTACCTTAGCTTCAATAATCCAACGTATGTCCTCGGGAAGACCCAAACGCTTAAATGCCCTCATTCTTTCAAGTCGACAGTTGTAGATTTTCCTGAGCACATCTTTGGGAAGAGTAGGGAATCTGCTCTTAAGCTTTACAAGGCATTCCTCCATGATGAAAATGATGAAAGCTGAAATTGTGAGTGAAAAATGCTGTGCAATGTGTGCTTAAATAAGAAAAGAAATGAGAAGAGAAAGAAATCTTGGGTTGCCTCCCAAGCAGCCGCCCTTCTTTAACGTCTTTAGCTAGACAAAATCCTAACCTATTGCTTTATTCTCTTTTCTTTTTTCTTTTTCTTTTTCTTTTATACTTACCAGCTGGCTCCTCGAGCGTGATGACAGTTTTGATGGTCTTGAATGCACCGTTATTGTATTCTTTCAATCTTTGCCCGTGGTTTACCTTAAGGCAATTAATCTGCTTCAGGATTTTAGAATCAGTAGACTTTGATGCATCAACCATTCCTACCACTAATGGCTCTTCTATGCAGGTTTTATGCATTACATCTTTCATGCAATTGGTCAATGTGTCTACTCTATAACAGATATTATCTTCATATGGAAAAGCTTTAAAAATATTGAAAGATACTTGATCATTTTGAACCTGTAAAGTTAGCTTTCCCTTCTGCACATCAATTAGAGCTCGTCCAGTTGCAAGAAATGGTCTCCCAAGAATAATAGGAATTTCTTGGTCTTCTTCCATATCAAGCACTATGAAATCCACTGGGAAGATGAATTTATCAACTTTTACTAGCACGTCTTCAAGGACTCCACGTGAATACTTTATTGAACGATCTGCTAGTTGCAGTGACACGGTAGTTGGTTTCACTTCTCCCAATCCCAGCTTCTTGTAGATGGATAATGGCATCAAATTCACACTTGCACCAAGGTCACATAAGGCTTTTTCAAATTCACACTCTCCAATGGTACAGGGTATGCAGAAACTCCCAGGATCTTTAAGCTTTGGCGGTAGTTTCTTTTGGAGAATTGCACTGCACTCTTCAGTTAAGGCTACAGTTTCAAAATCTTCCAGTTTGCGTTTCTTTGATAAAATCTCTTTCATAAATTTCGCATAACTGGGCATTTGGGCTAAAGCTTCAGCAAATGGGATGTTGATATGCAACTTCTTAAACACCTCCAGAAATTCTTCTAGCTTAGCTTTCACCAATCTTTGAGGAAATGGAACTGGTGGAATATATGGTGGAGGATTATCTGGAAAAGTCATTCTTCCTGGAATCACCTCATCTTCTTTCTGAGCTTCTTCATTTTTCTTCCTTGGTTCTGGCTCATTTAACTGCTTCCCACTCCTTAATGAAACAGCCATTACTTGCTCTCTAGGATTTCTTTCGGTGTCACTGGGTAAAGTGCCTGGTTGTCTGGAATTCAGCATACTTGCAATTTGGCCCATTTGCACCTCCAGATTTTTGATTGAGGTTGCTTGAGTTTGCATGATTGTTTCATGATTCTTGAGTGTAGCTTCTGTTCTGGCCATGAATTGGGAAGTATTCATGGTTAGTTGAGCCAATGCTTCTTCTAAATTTGCCTTTGGTTGTGGTGGTGATTGCTGAATTTGCTGTTGATAATTCCCTTGAGGTTTGAACACATTCTGATTACTTCTCCACCCTAGATTAGGATGGTTTCTCCATCCTGGATTGTATGTGTTTGAAAAGGGATCATGATTCCCCACATAGTTGGCTTGTTCAAGTTGAGAAGGAATGAATGGATTTCCTTCTTGGCATTGTGTGCTCATGTGAGGGCCTCCACATAAATCACAAGCATCTGCAGGAGTTCTGATTGCATTTGCTTGAGCTGTTAATGAACTCACTTGCTTGGATAAAGAGGTGACTTGAGAAGACAAAGTGGTTAGAATGTCTAGCTCATGGACTCCAAGTGCTTTCTTTGAAGTGTTGCGTTCAGAAGGCCATTGGTAAGCATTTGCTGCCATTTCTTCCAACAGTTCCATAGCAGCTTCGATGCTTTTTCCCATTAATGATCCACCAGCTGCAGCATCTATAAGTGTTCTGGTAGCATTAGACAATCCATTATAGAAAGTCTGCAACTGTAGCCAATCTGGTAGCCCATGATGAGGACATCTTCTTAGCAGCTCCTTGTATCTTTCCCATGCTTCATAAAGGCTTTCCATGTCATGTTGGGTGAATGAAGCAATTTCATTCCTCATTTTTGCAGTTTTAGCTGGAGGAAAGAATTTTGCTAGGAATTTTTGTGCCAATATGTTCCATGTAGTGATGCTCCCCACTGGTAAAGAGTGTAACCAGCTTTTAGCTTTATCCCTAAGTGAGAAAGGGAAGAGTCGCAACCTTATGGCATCATCAAAAACGCCATTATGCTTGAATGTATCACAGATTTCCAGAAAGCTGGCTATATGTGCATTTGGATCTTCTATTGGAGAACCTCCAAACTGGTTTGCTTGCATCATTTGAATTATGGCTGGCTTGATCTCAAAGTTGTTGGCTGGTACAGGTGGTCTCCTAATTCCAGAAATGGTATCCATGACTGTTGGTGTGGCATAGTCACGGAGTGCTTTGGTGTCTTGTTCTTCTCTCATATCTGCCATTGCTTCACCTTGATCTACAATTGACTGCTTCTGTATCTTTCGATTCCTTCGACAAGTTCTCTCGATCTCAAAATCAAATAGCAGTGGCTCAGCAACTTTTGATCTGGTCATACACTAGAACAAATCTGAAAAGAGAAAAGAAACACCAAAGAAAGAAGAAAATGTAAAATAAAAACCAAATTAGGATTAAGATTACTTGGTATTGATATTAATGATAACAATCCCCGGCAACGGCGCCAAAAACTTGTTACGTGTGAAATGGTTTATCAATTAGCGCAAGTGCACACTATCGTAAACAAGTAATAAAGTGATGAGTAAGTATCGTTCCCACAAGGATTGTTTCACTAAGTACCAAAATTCATAATCTCAACACTATTTGGTAAATCGATAAATTGGAGAATTAAGTACCAAAATAAGGATTGATGCAAAGAATGCTTAAAATAAATATGAATGCAATTCGAGTAAGGATGAAGATGATTAAAAGACCTAGGGATCAGACTTCACTTAACAATTTCGGATTGAATCATCTATCTACACTAATCCAATTTTAACTTCCTTAATTGATAGTCGAGTTTCCCTAAATTAATTACTAGCCTCTTCCAAGGTCAAGTAATTCTATAATTAATTGCCAATTCACTATATTCCTATGTGAATTGCAACAACTAATCATGCATTAGGATTTATGGAACTCATTAAGACTACATAAACCATATGAATATATTCCTATTTCATATGCAATTTACGGTTTCAATTATAGGTTCTACACACATGTATCTCCTTCCGGTCTCAACATGCATATTGAGTTCATTCAAAAGGTGGCCAATCAATCGAAAGCATTAAGAGCAATAATTAAAACTCAATCTAGGAAATAAAATGAAATTAGTTTCAATAAACTAGAATTCAATCCGTTATTATCAAGTTACGCCATCACCCTAGGAAGATAAAATTAGAACATAATGAAATTAAACACAAACATAGAATAAAAACATCATCACATTCATGAACACAAAATTATAATTACAAATGCATGAAAATAGAAATACTATCCATCCATTAGGAGGTAGAACCGTCCATGTAGGAGGAGAACATAAGGATATAATTACAAATGCATAAAAACGAAAATACTATCCATCCATTAGGAGGTAGAACCATCCATGTAGGAGGAGAACCTAGCCTTCCATGTAGGAGGCAAACAAGAACTAAAAATTGCATAAACTAAACTACTATCTAAGATGCATGAATGAATGATTCAATGCTTGGAATGGCTGAATGCTCTCTACTTCTACCTATTTATAGGTGAATGAACCAGCTACAAGCCATCCAATTTGACAAGTTGCTACCAATCACACGCAGCCAACATTTTTTATTTTCGCAGCACAATTTGTTTCACTTTGTTGGCAACTTTTGACCACCGAAATGGCTGATTTACATCTTTATGTCAACATAGGAGTTGTAGGGCTGGATCTTTTCTTCAATTTGCATATAAAGAACTCCTAATTTGGACATATCTAGCTCAAGTTGTGATTAGATTAGTAGCCATATGTCAGATTCCGTCAGAATCACTGTTTCATCTTCCAAGCAGAATTTGAGATCCTTAGGTCCCGAATTGGGCTTTTCTTAAAACATGAAAGTTTTAGGGCTTCTTCTTAGCTTTCCATCCATATAAAGAACAACCCAATCGGACATCCAGAACTCCAGATATGGCCTAAAACCTGAAACAGTGTCGGATTACAGCATTATCTAAAATATTTGTTTTCATCTCAAATTCAAGATCCATTCACCAAATGCAACTAAATTTATTTAATTTAACAAGATAACATCCAAAAATGCATCATACAAGAGAAAATAAGTATGTAAATATTTTACGTATCAAAGACCTTATGAGAAGAGGATGTAAGTTATTGTTACCCTGGGTTATTACCGTGCTTCCTTGCACAGATCTGTATGCAGAGGAGTAGGGGCAGCTAATGGAAGCTAAAAGTAGCTTACTACAATGATGGCTACTAGCAATTGGTACAAGTCGCATTGAGAAAAAAGGAACCTCAACTCTTTTGCAATATTATTCCTAGCTACCAAGTGATGCTTTCTCACACAAATGGATGATAACTTGACAAAAGCTACACTAGTAATGTGGCACACAGCGCACACAATGCCGGAAATACCACAACTAGCATTTGATAGGGAAAGAGGGAGAGAGAGTTGGTAGGTGAGGAAGAGAAAGAGGGGAAAATAGAAGGAAAAAAAGGAAGTCACAAGTTCATTCCACAATTAGCATCTGACATGTGTATCAATATTTGTTTCAGAAAAAGACTTTCCAGTAGGCAACAAAGAGGAACATTTTTAATAAGGGGCCGAGCAAAGGAAAATTATGCAATGAGGGGCCACTTTCTCTCATGTGATTAAAAAGTGAAGTATTTTTTTTATTTTTATTTTTAATAATATAACATCCTCTTATTTATTTTATAAATATTTGATGTGAATTTTATTTAAAAATTATTAATTTTATACGTATGAGAAATATAATAAAATAGTGTAAAATTTTCACATGTTGTGAGAGAAAAATTAATGTAATATGGGGCTAGTATCTTACCATCCATTTATAAGTTATTATGTTATTAAAAATTTGATAAAATTCTTTTATTATTTCAAAACTTTAATGAAAAAATTTATAGTATTACATTAGCACTCAAAATTGTATACTATCTTCATGTAATTTTTGTCAAATGTATTAATTTTCTAACTCAACAATTTATTCTAGTATAAAGTTAGCTATTTTGAACAAAAAAATGGTAGTTGAAAAAATAATAGCTTGGCAAAAATTGTATAGGAGTAGCACTAAATTTTCAATAGTAATATAATATTAAATTTTCTTTTATTTTTTAATACCATGTCATTTTCATGTTTATTAAAACTATAAAAAGGTTAAATTGATAATAAATTAAAAATAAGTTTTATTTAAAAATTATCAATTTTGTGCATTGATGAAAAAACAAAAATAAATATAAATGATATTTTATAATAATAATAATAATAATGTATTTTATTTATTGAATTACGTTTTTTGTTGCTGCAAAAGAACCATTTTTTTAGTTTGTACTTGGAGAGTCATATTAGTTACAAATAAAGACAATTAAAAGAAAAAAAAAGAGAAACTTGGCATTGGAGAAACGTTAGGGAGATATTTTCAGTTTTATTATGATATTTAAAAGGATAAAATTCAATCAAAATTTCTTAAGTGTCAGTCATAAAATTTATTATTTAGATTATCATATATGTATTAATTAATTATTATAGTTTGATGATATCAATAACTATCAATGTTATAATTATTTTTTTGAGAAAAATGCAGAATACCTCCTTAACTCTTAGGTATTGGATTTTGCCTTTTTATATTTTGGAATTTTGATTTAAACTTCATGAAGCTTAGAATTAATTAATGCCTTTTATTAACTTAATTAATTATTTTATCAAAGTGCATGAATTTTTATGAACTTTGTAAATAAGAATGATAGTATTATAGTATATTAGTTTATTTTATCATTTTTTCACATGTAATTTTGTTATTTATATTTTATTATTTGATTAAAATTGTATATATCTAATTTAATTCTTATCTATACTATAGTACATAAAAGCAAAAATCTACAAATTCTATCTATAAAGTAAGTATAGAGAAAGTGAAATACACTTGCTTTAATAGTTATTCTTAGAGTAATTGTATTTTACTTGCTTGGTTTTACCCTTTATTTTCAAATTTCTCTCATAATAATTAATATTAAATCATGATAATATTATTGTTTTCAAATTCAAACTAATTTGGTTGGTTTAATTAGTTGAACTGGTATTTAGACTAAAAAATGGGTCAGTTCAACCCTGCAATCTAGTTTTGCCAAAAATATGAGTTGGTCTAGTAAAAGCCAAGGTTGGATTAGTGACTTGATCAAGTTGTTCACTCTATTCGATTTTTTTTAATAAAAACTGATAAAATTTAATTTTAGTTCAATTTGAAAGCTTAATGCAAAAAATGAAAAAAAAAAAAAGCCTTAAGTAAGAAAGTATAATGTAAAAAGGAAAAAAAATATTGAAAACTAATTTATCCTAATGTATAGCAAGATAAATAAAAAACATGCTATAAGATATTGAATTTGAAAGGTTAGTAATCATAGTTTTTTTAAAAAAAAATTAAATTTTTTTACTATTTGAAAATAGAAAAATGTTAAAATGTTCTTGTAAAAATAGATCGACAAAGTTTTAAAATTCTTGAATTTTAAAAGAAAAAAATAACTTTTTTAATTCTTGGTAAACTATAAAGATTAGGATGAATAGCTTTTGTTATAAATCAATATTCTTTTGTAATAATTGTTAAATTAAAAAAATTAAGACTAATGTGAAAGTAATTTGAATTAGAGAAAATTTTTTGTCATTTGCTTTTTATTTGAATCAAAATTGTGTTGAATGATTAATGTAATTGTAATAAGATTAATATTTATTTATTATTTTAAAAATATAATAATAAAGCATATGCATATATTTAATATATAATTTATTATATATAAAAAATAGTAGTTGGTTTGCCTACTTAGTCTGATTGATTGAATTAATGTAACCTTGATTTACTCATCTTATTGGGTTAATGGTTGGATTGAGTTTTAAAACATTAAATAACATAGAATATTAATAAAATATTAATTACTGATTAGTATATTTCAATTGAATCAAATTATTATTAATTAGAAAATGAATATGATATCTTATTAATTAATTTATTATTGCATCATCTTTTTAATTAAATAATATATTTCGTCAATCAATTAAGTTAATAATTTACAATATTATTTTTATTTTGTGAAAATATTATTATTATTATTATAATAAAAAATTTATTTGATTAAATTAGTGAGATAATTGATTGAATACAAATGGACCATTTTTAGAATGACTAATTAAAAAAAATTTCACTCACAATTTAGTTCAATATAAAATTTTAAATTTAAACTATTATATTATAATTATTATAATCAATCTAAATTAAATTAAATGTTTTAATTTTTTAAAGAATAATCCATCCACCATGTAATTTATTATAGATTTCAAATGGTTATAGATATTTTAACATTTATTTTTTTTATAAAATTTCAAATTATTATAGATATTTTAACTAATCAATTTGTTTGAATTAATAGAAAAGTTTTAATTTATAAAAAAATTATACTTAGGAAATCTATTCATGATTTTTTATAAGAAATTTAAAATCAATATAAATAAATACATTGAATTTGTATTTTTTTCATTATTTTTTTTACCATTCTTTATTACTATTATTCCTATATATACTAATAAACATTTCTTTTCTATTATCGTATCGTTTTTAGTCTTCATTTTATTCGTTTTTCTAGTAAATGGCTATGGGAAATATAATTCTCACTATTTTTTTATAAACTTTATCACCTTTCATTTTTATTTCTTACCTATCATCAGTTTTTTGTTAATTTCATTAGTAAATGTATTCACAAAATAATTATATTTTCTTTGCATTGAGGTTAAGACATCTTATCTGCGTTTTATCAATAATCATTACAAGAAACTTGATTTTTAGTGACCAAAATTCAATGACAGCTAATAATCTTGTCACTAAAGATAATGTTTTAATGACAAATATTAACTATTGTCACTAAATCATTAGTATCAATGACAAGAAGAATTTTTTATCACAAAAAATAGTAATTTTTTGTCACAAATAGTTATTATTTTTCGGGACAACTTTTATTTTTAGTCACCTTAATACTTATAATTTTATTTTAAAAATTAAAAAAGATAAAAATATAATATAAAAATATTGACCTTTGCAAAAAAAATATAAAAATATTGACACAATATATTTTATGTGACAAGTAAATTTGGTCACAGATAATGTTTTACTTACAAAACTTATTACGTTATCACTAAAAATAGAGATTTAAAAACAAAACAACTAGAAAAATGAAACAAAATGAAATAGGGATTTGACGAATGCATCTTTGCTCTTCTTAGTCTTCACTTACAAATTTTGTAGCAAATTTTCTCTTGCAATCACTTGCCTTGGCAACTTGTTTGTTTTCTTCAAATTTCATCTTCTCTTGACTTTCATCCATCCATTTTTCATTTTGACAATCTCCCAATTTTCGTCTTCTCAGAGTTGTACACTGTAAGTCTTTAAGTTCTTAGCTACTCAACATTTGATTTTAAATTTTTCAATGATTCATACTTTGTATTTTCATTGAGTATTCGAATTAATTATATGTTTTGGTTTACTGCCAAAAATTAGTTGAAATCTCTCGTGGATATGATAATTCGAATAGCCCCTAAGGTGTCTGCTAAAATGTCGCACATAGAGATTGTCATCACTATCTGTTGTGTTTTCATTCCTTTAATAACCAAAGTCATTAGGAGAATTGAGTTATACTCCTTTGTTTTATTTAGTTCTTAATCTTCTTATATTCTCCTCTGTTTTATTTGGTTCCTAGTACTTCTTATAGTCAACCTTATTCATTCAGTTATAAGACGAGTTTATGAAGCACAATCTAGAATATTTAAACTAGTTTGAATTTAAAAATTATTTAATAAACTTTAATAAAAAAAAACTCCGATAGTGTGTTTTGTGAGTATAATTAGTTCAGATAGTCAATTAGATGTTTACCAAATACCCTGATTTTTTTTTTCTGGTTCTCATATTTGAGGTAGGCAATTGTGATTGGTAAGCGGTGGTAGTATTATGTATTTTGTTCTTAGTAACTAATTTATCTTATACTTAAAAGTTTGGATTTCACTATGCTATGGAGGTGAACTTGGCATTTTTCAAAAAAGTTAATAACATAGCTTAAATGGTGATATATATTTAATACTATAGCTTAAATGAATAAACAAATAGACAGTTGCCTTTGACATAGTTATACCATCATTAGCAGAAAAAATAGAAGTATTCGCATCCTTATTGGCTTCATTTGGTCTACTTGTTGTTTGGCTTTAGATAAGAATGGTTTCTATTTCTTTGAAGGAACTTTCTCTCTGAGTTTTTCCAGCTTTCCTATCCACATCTTTACCACCGTTGACATATTCTCTAAAATTGTAATGATTTATGTAGTTAAAACTTAAACTTTCTTTCTTTCTTTGAAATAAATAAAGTGGGATAGGTTTATATAGACATAGAATAGGAGGTTTGGAAGCATTGGTGGCATATGGGGATGGGATAGGATATGCTCATAGTTTGGGATATTTTGTGGGAAACTTCCCTCTTTGTCTTTGTAAATTTTGTCTCTTCATTTGCCTTAAATATTAAATCAAGATGTATTATTCATCAGAATAGATAAACACAAACTAAAATGTTGGAGGTTTAGAATTTGCATGTATATTATGCATATAAAAGTTAGAAAAAATAAATCAATAGATAAACCTTGCATGCAACATGCATCCATGTATTTGAAGGTGATCTGCATAAAAGAATCGGATTAGAAGCAAGATAGATGGAAATCAATCAGAGAAAGAGAATTAGAGAGAAAAAAATTATAAGACCAAAGAAGGAAAACAAAATGTATACTTGAATTTGAAGGCCATGGGAGAATCTAAAATAGAGTAGGATTGGATTGGAGTGAAATCAGTAAGAATAGAGGGAAACAATATTAAACGGTTTTAGAAGAAAGGAGTGAAGAAAAGAGAGATATAAGGGGGATAGAGAGAGAAAGGAGGGTAGATATAGTGTATGATCTTTGACTGCCACTAGCACCATTATAATCTACTTCGTTTGCAAGGGTTTTTGTTCTACATTATCTCTTTCATAAGTTTTTATGACAAAAAAATGTATGTTTTTAATTATTTCACAAGATGTAATTTTGTCAAATTGTTTCAAAAACTTATAATTTTTTATTAAAATAGATGAAAAGTATAAAATGTTTTCATAAAACTTGAAAATTGCTGCCTGCATTGAGGACCCTTGTTTCAATAGGAAGATTGGCATTTTTGGATCCTTGAGTTGGAATCGTGTTGACACCTTTGGTAGAAGTGCCAAATGTGCATTTCTTAATAAATATAAATTCAAATTGAAAAAATTTATAATTTTTGCTTTATTTTTTATTTTTTAAATTATATTTGACCTTTTTAAAAATCAAGAACTTTTCATACAATTTCTTAATAAATATAAATTCAACTCTTTCAATAATATTGTCCTAATTTCTTTCCGATTTCAAATATTTATTTAAAATTATTTGATCAATGAATTAGTGACGTAGCTTAACCACTCATGAGTCATTTATCATATACTATTTTTCATAGACTAAACTAACTTTATGGTTTTGCTTGATTGTTTGTAATTAAATATGTATGCATGATGATAAATATTAATAATGTCAATATTACAAAAGGGAAAAATGGACTTTCCTGTGATTTGAGTTTAGGCCTAACCGCACACATAAAGACACACAAAAATATCATAAATGCTCCAGTTGATTGGAATTAATGCCATAGTCTGGTACCCTATTAGAATAATGATAGCATATGCTTTCTATTTCTTTTTTGGCGTATATTAGAAGCACTGAATGCTTTAAGTTGAATATGTCTCATTCATTTATGAATTGGCTTCATGATCTCTTTTGACAGAGTAGGTAGCATATGAATATATAATTAAAGTGTGGCATTTAATCATTGTAATAAAACTGAAACATGAAATTCAACAAGATGAATCCAAATTAATTTTATTGCAGGGGATTTTGACAGTTCACTTGATATTTTTTATTTGATTAGACAAACTTTGTTATTGGAGAGAAAGCAGCACCTGACCTAGTATAGTTGTTGTAAGATACTAAGAGAACTAAAGAAGGAAAACTAGTGTGGTCTGATCCCAAGTCCTAAAAAGACCATGTAATATTATCTTTAATGCATATTTTTTAATCTTTTTGTATTTTCTATTCATTAATAGTTTCTTTCATTGGAAGAACAACTTCATGAAATTGTCATTCAATAAACACAAAAGGATCAGTCTCAAATGGCTAGTGATGAAATGCTATTACAAGTACTTGGTGAAGAATTTGGATATTTTCATGGAAAAGGACATGGGAAGAAAACACCATCAAAGAGGAGAAAGGTAGATGAAGAAGTTAAAGCAAGAGTCTAGCAAGCAATTGGCAAAAGCTAGAGTTTCAATGGAAGAGAGTATTAAAGTAAAAATTAGAAAAGAAGTGCAAGAGGAAATCAATAGTAAAATGGAAGCACAATTTGAAGCTATGTTTCAAGCACGCATGGCATCCATGTTGGCCTTTTTATCATAGGTAATGGTAAATATTTTGGCAATTTAATTTGGTATAGTGGTTAATTATTTCTAATTTAAAATGGCAAATGGAAATAAGTTGTCCAATGTCAATGTGGGTTGGATGAGAAGCTAAGGTGAAATTAGGGAAAAGTTGAGGCTTGGTTGATTGGATTGCCAAATGTTGATCTATAGGTATGGGTGTGGTTAGTATTGATTTATAGGTAGGTGAAATATAATCCTTCATGAAAATTTAATATCAATTTAGTCCACTTGGTAGAATAGGTGGTTGTCATGTGACACATACACTAAAGTTACAGTACCTATTGAACTAAGATCTTATTGCCCCAAGACTAAAGTCATAGTAGTAAATGACATTATTAATTTTTTACTAAAAAAATAGCATTATTAATTAAAGTATTAATGATAAGGAAAACCTCAGTAGTTCAACCCAAAAAAAAAAATGACAACCTCAGTAGTTTTCTGTGCCTTCTAAAAACACATTGTTCTAGTCAGCTAGTCCACCTCATATAAAACCTTCATTCCCATTGCTAACAAATTCTTATTCTCTTCCTTACTTTTTCTTGCTGTATTGGGATAAGGTAATTTAATAAGGGAATTCAAATTTTTAAGGGCATTTAAAATACCATCTAATAAATACCTCGTTTTAATGAAAAATAATAAGAATTTGAGAAATTCTGATAATTATAAGGGAGTAATTCATTGTGGTAAAATAAGAGATTTAAAATTCCACTAGTTTAGTGGGATTTAAAATCCATTTTTTCAAAAATACCCATCAAGACTCAATAGTTGACTATCAAAACTTTATTACTCATAGTTTGTCATTTTCCTTCCCTAGTAGAAGCCTTGCGGTCAAAATTTTGCAACTGTTGTAGTCCTAATCAAATTCTAGTTAGAGTTTTGTTTTCACCTGTTATCTAGTTTGGCTTACCACTTGTAAATGAACTTGTAATGATCAATAGAATATTTTATTGCTATTATTTGACTTGTAATGATAGATATTATATTTGAAATGGGTGGTTGGCTATTTGTGGACATTGCATTTCATAGTGATTTCAATGTATAAACTTCACATGTATTTTATTTTAGTTTGTGAGATCTGTGTGAACATGTGGGCACATATCTTGGAAACCTTGATCTTCTTCGCATTGGCATATCATTTCGAGTTTCTATCTATACTAATAAGTTAAAAAAAAACAGGTTTGATATTCAGACTCAATTGGAAATCTATTAAACAATGTAAAAGGCTTCTCATTTAAATTTGGTATTGCACCATTTTTTTCAGTTTACCTTGCCATATAAGAATCTAGTGTAAACACGTCTATTTGCTTGATGCATTTTTGTAAAAATGAAATTTTGCATTAATTTATGCCTTTGGCTTTGAGTAGTAGCAAGATGTGCGGTGTGCTATATATATTCCCCCTAATCACAAGCCTCCCTTATTGTAAGGAACTAGCATCTCTCTATAATATATGATTCATAACTTCATATATATCTTTGCTTTATAATGAAAATTTAAATTAAAGGTTACTTTCTTCTTGTAGTTTTATGATGAAACTTTTATCTTTATTTATTGCAGATGGGGTCAATAAAGTGCAACAAATAACATTGCACCGTATCTCTCAAGTTGAACCACTTGTCATATTTGTCTCAAACATTGACAATATATAGTGATATATTTTTTTTTGGGTGGAAATATATAGTGACATGTTAGGATTTTATAACTTTGTCAATATATACGGATATATATGATTGGTGTTGTAATGTTGACATGGGTTTACTTTAAATATTATATTTGACTTTTGTTAATTATGTTCTCATTATGTTATTAGCATTCAATATATAGGTGTATGCAAAAGAATTATATGAATAATGTATATTTATAAAATAAAAGAATGAATTTTAGTGAAAACAAATTTTTAGTGATGACATAAATATATTGTCATTGAAAAAAGTTTTAGTAACAATATAAATATATTAACACAAAAATAAGTTTTTGTGATATTTTTAGTTGTCATAAATATCATATTTTTAGTGATAATAAAAATATATTATCACAATTTTTTTGTGACAATAATAATTGTTACTAAAGCCATCAATTAGTGGCAACAATATTTTCTTATCACTGAATATTAATCTCACAATGATAATAAAATTTGTCACTAATATGATTTTTAGTAACAATAATTCTTGTCGCAAAATAAAATCTTTCAGTGACAAGTATCATTTAGTGTCACAAAAACTTTTAGCAATGAGGTTTTTTGATACAAAAAATTCGTTGTTACTAAAAACCTTTTGTGATGATATATTAACATTTTGTGACAATTTTCGTTGCCACTAAAAACAGTTTTTTTTTTTTGTAGTGAATATTAATTTAGACACTAATAATGTATTTACCAAAGTTACAGTCATAAGTCTATAGTATGTACCATACACAAACCAAGAGCATCAGGATAGTTTTTTTGAACGGATCGATAGGTTTATACATCTTTGAAAAAAATAATTAATATATGTAATCTACTACAACATTTTATATCTTATATGAAATATTGTTTTTGTATTTTAGGGAAGCAAGATTCATTTTTCTATTCCCAAAGTTTACATTGTAGATTTTTAAAAAAATCTTCTGGAAGGAGCTATTTATATGATATTGAAATTTCTGGTCGGAAAAGTCCAAAAAAATTATCATTTTTTCCAAAATGAGTTCTTTGTGAGTTTTAATGCTAAAACAAAAATATCTGAATGTGAAGATGGATCATATGAATTTAATTTCATCCTACATAATAAAGTAGTTGATAAGAGTTAGGATGGGATATATTTAATTAATAAATTCTATATATTTTTATTATTAATTAGTTTTTGATTTATGACTATATTATATTGATTAATATATTGATTTTTTAAATGTTATTAGAAAATTGGTTTAACATGGTGGTCTAGAAAATGTACTTGTTTGAGGAAAAATTAATAAACAAATTCACATTTAGATTGAGAATTTAAAGTAAGTCCTTATCATCAAAATATTATAATTGAATTTCACTTATTATTAATTATTTATTTTTACACTAACTCGAACATGGGGAATAAAATAAAATATTATTTTTAATAATATTATCATAAATATTGTAGTTTGTAATATTTTTTCAAAACTAATAAAAACTCTTTTCTATATTCTTTTCCATATTATCTATACTACATAATATAATATCAGAAGCCTGCGATAGCAAGTGAAATGCACTCACTCTGATATTCATTCTTCGAATGGTTATATTTCACTCTCTTGCTTTTTATCGCTCATTTTTAAATTTTCTTTCATAATAATTAACATTAAATCATGACAACTCATAATATTTCAATTGAATCAAATCATTATTAATTAAAAATAAACATAATCTTTTTAATTAGTTTCTTATTATATCTTCTTTTCCATTAAATAAATATATTTCATGAAGTTAGCAATTCGTAACATCATTTTAATTTTGTTTAGACATTAAATAAATATATTCCATTAAGTTTGAATTAATATATATGAATGTTTTAATTTTAAAAAGTTTTATATCTGCCGAATCTATTCACAATTCTTTTTAGTATGCAATTTTAAACTATTATAAATGTTATAATCAATTTGAATTAATTTAAATAAATGCATTTATTTTATATTTTTTATTATTTATTTTGTTCCATTTTTTATTACTGTTTTTCCTATATATATTGATGAACATATTTTTATTATAGATGACTATGGTGAACATAATCCCACAGTTTTTCACAAATCATATCATCTTTCATTTCTATTTGTTACCTTGCATTATTTTTTTTAATTTTATTAGTAAATGTGTGCTTAAAATAATTACTTTTTCTCTAAATTCAAGCTAAAACTTCTAATTTGTGATTCATGGCTTAGATATTGATAATGTAATTACCAAATTTAAAGTCATATGTCTATGTTATAATATTATAAAGCAATACAATCAAATAGGATTAAAATGATCATTCTGGATAAATAGATTTATTCATCTTTCAAAAAATTTTAATTAATATATATTTTCTATTGCACTATTTTTTCTCCAATGTAATATATTATTTCTTAATTTTTTACAAAGCGAGATTTATTCTTTTGTTTTCAGGGTTTACATTGATAAATTTAAGATGTTGTGGGAACTATTTATAGGAAATTAAAGTTTACAGTTGGAAAGACAGAAAAGGATATCATTGTTTTCAACATAAGACCTCTGTGAATGAATTTTGTATATTATTTATTTTCTCATTATCTCGTTCACCACAAATAAATAAAACATTATCTTTTTGCAAAATTTCATAATTTTTTATAAAATATTTTTAAAAGTTTTTATAATTTTTTTATATCTTTTTTCATAAAATTGCACATTAATTGACCGGTCCCCCACACATCAATAAAATTGGAAATATCAATTAATATTATACTTATTAGTTTTCAACTATTGATTAATACATTTTTTTTACTTTTTTAAAAAATTAATGGATTTATTCATAAAAATTATTTTTTGAGTTATCTTTTTTGTATTTAAATCATCTTTGATTTGGTATTTATTAATACTTATGTCTATTTGGGTTGTATTTAGATAAAAAAATGCATTTTTTTGGATGCATAATATATTTTGAATGTATTAAATCATTCTTAATTATTTGCATATTGATGAAAAATAGATTAATGTATTTTATTTGTATTGATTGTGCATAATATATTTTGAATGCATAATATTAAATATGAAGTGAGATAATTTGTAATTTGAATTCAATTTATTAAATATTTTAAGAGTATTTTATCTTTTGATTCTACATTTCTTCATAATTAAGATATAATTAAATATAAGTTCTTTAAATAAAATATCTATTTTCAAAATAATATACAGTTTATGATTTTGCTATCCCCGTTTGCCCAATGTGGTTACTCTGTTAGCTTTGAGGTCTATTTATTTAACATAATTATAATCCAAAAAAATTAATATTATATATACTTATAATTAATCTTAATTAATTCATTTTTATTTGTATATAGTACACTTAATTAAATATATAATCGTAACTTAATAAAATCAATTAGTATTAAATAATAGATTTTTTTTCAAAACTCTATAACAATTTTCAATTCAAATCAATTAGCATCATTTGCGATTCAGATTTATTTAATAGCCTATTAATTTGATTGTATTTTAGAATTTTTTATTAGGATTTGACTATTTTAATACTAAATGACTAATTAATTAAAGTATTAACTTTGATTTCCTTGCATAATTTGATATTATTCATCATTATTGTAAAGAATTAATTAAAATTTCAACAGAACAAAACGATATTATAACATTTCAAAATGGTTTCCTTTTTCAGTCTTAAAATAAATTATTTTTTAATAAATATAAAATCACTTATTTTCTTTTATTAACTATAAAGGGAATGGAAAAAATAATTAAGATTCTAAATTTTTGTCTCCTATCATCTATGACTACGTAAAGTTGATTCTATGAGTTTATCTTTCTTTATAACACTGATCAAATTTTATATAATTTTCTAATTTTAAAGTTCTACCTCTTTGTATTTGTACAATTGATTCAATTAAATTATCAGTATTGCGCAATATGATATTTTCATATTAAATTTTTTGCTTCTATATATTTGTAGAGACCATCTTCATTTCTATCTCTACTGTCTGCCTTAAGTAAATTGCATTTGTGTAATAATAAGATAATAATTTAGGTAAGCACTCACTAGAAGTGTCGAATTTCTATTATGTAATTTGTATAGTTTATTTAATTTATAAAATATTGATCTTTGTTTGATGTTAAATATCTGTAAATAAAATAAATTGATTTATGCTATGTTAGAGAAGTTTAGCCTACATTCAATAGTATTATGATCAATTACAATGATTTACGCAAATAGAAACTAAATTTTTGACAGAATACATATTTTTTAGTCTTACACATGTTTTTAATGATATAATTTAAACTTGATTTCAAAATATACTGATGAGATCAAATTTAAATAGCAGAAGTTAAGATTTATTATAAGTGATCATAAAATCTCACAATTGTGTATCTTTTATTTTTACAAATTGCTCACCGCGAGAATTTATGTAATAGTGCTTAAGTCCTAGGTCCTAAGTTGTTTTAACAATAATTAATTGTATTTGTAGCTCATTAGATGAATCTTGTTTTATCTTCCTATAAAAATATAAAATCACAAGAAAATATACTCTTAAAATATATGTTAATGGACTTTCAATTTTTAAACTATTTAATATTTAATTTTTATAATTAATTGAATATTCATTATTTTCAAAAATAAAATTGATTAATTAAGATTATGTTAAAACTTTAGTTCTGTATTTAGTTTCTATATTATTGAAAATTTCAATTAACATGATATTGATTATGATTCCAATTTTAAAATTTGAACTTTTATTTAATGTTGCACTTAATTATATGTTATAGTAAATTAATTGTACTAATTATATTTAAAGGAAGATATTTAATTTGTAACTTACTCCTTGATATTTTTTGGAACTACTTTTAATAATAGTTTTCCATTCAACACTTTTGAATGCTATTTTTATATATTAGAATATAGAATATAGATTGATATTCAACACTTGATATCTTCGGAAAATTTTACGTTATGTGCATTGTCTTTTTAAATCTAAATACTTGATATCTTTGGAAAATCCTACATTTTATACGTTGTCCTTTAAAATCTAAATCCTAAATGGGTAGATAAAACTTATTATGAAATTTATAATCAAATTATGTACATATTTTGTGATGAAAAAAGAAAATTTTGATTGATTAATTATATTAAGTATTTAATAATATTAAATAGAGTTACATCATGCATATATGAATGGACTAGAAAATGTTCATTATAACTATAAAATATCAAAAATTTTATTTTTAAACCATGTCATATTTTATTTTACCACAAATATTTAATTAGAGTAATCGAAACTTTAATTTAAATAGGTATACTATGTGATTTTTTAAATAAAGAAATGTGTTATAAATTATTATTTGAGTTTTGCACTTCTTTGAGGTATTGTGAATTTACAATTAGTGAATCTTTTCAATTTTAAATGTGTGGCAAAAATTGAGACATATATATTGTGGAAAGAGCATTTTTCAATAATTCTTAATTAGTGTATTCACAATGATTAAATTTAAAATATTATGTTATATCTATACTTCTAAAAAGAAAGATGTGACCTAAATAATATTTTTGTTAAAATCGCTAGAATATGAACCCCTTATAGTGCATCCAACCATATGGAATTTACTACGGGAATCTTTTACTAAATGATAAAACAAAATCTATTTCACTTTATTAAAAAACTATATATCGATCATCATTAATAAGAGTCATGATGAAAAAAAATCTATGCATATTATTAATAAGTAGTCATCACTAATAATATAATTATTTAAGAATCTCATTAGAAATTTTGCTTTTATATTAATCAATATTAATTTTTTTTTACTGTCTCAATGGTATACTCTCCAATCTGTTCTGTTACTCTTTTTTATATTTAAATTTATCACAATTAATCAATTTGATTATATTTATCAACCTCTCATTGACATAAAACATTTTATATTCTATTGAAATAAATGGAAGATTCAATTATAACGATTAAAATTATTTAACTAATTTGTTTTGTTATGTCAAATTATATTATTAAAATTATCTTGAATAATTTAGAATGTCATATTGTTCCATGTCAAGCATGGTTCCTCCACTACGAGAAATTCTTACATGCATAAAATATACTAAATTAAATTATTAAAAATAGAATTTTAAATATCAAATTACCTAAGAGTTTGGATTCCGTGTAACTACTACGTCTGATCATCTAAATGAGTAGACCCTACATTCCCATAGGTCGCATGCGACAAAATAATTTCAAAAAAATTATATTTCATTATGTGGTGGTCTTCAATTTTTCATTATATAATATGTAACTGAGTTCCTTTGTTCATTATGTTTGTTTGAATTTCTAATCCTTATTTTTTATTTATTTTGTGCTTAAAAGACATTTTTATTTTTAGTAAGGTTTTGTCACTCTTACGTTCTTTATATTTTGTACTTATTAATATAATGTTTTTATTATCTCGATGCGTGCATGTTTTGTAACAATTAACTTTTCAATGAAAATTTTGAGATATTATTTCCCAAGTCTTGATTTCATATATTTTTAAACATTAAAAATAACAAAAGAAAATGTTTTTATTTATACATAAATATATATCTATATATAATTAATTGAGCTAAAAAATTATATTATGAACTTTGTTAATTATTTCATTGCTGCTTTATCTTCAATGCAAATTTTTTATAATGTTATCTAATTTTATTTTCTATGAAATAATAATAACTATTATTATTATTATTATTATTATTATTATTATTATTATTATTATTATTATTATTATGAAACATGTACAAGTTTCTTGTGCAATTCTCTTTCAACAATTCTGCATTTTAGGTGTGATATTATTTTAATTGTTATACAAAATAAAAATGTATCATTATTACTGCTTGAAGGAATAAGTACTAACTTCAGATTTTGTATTTCATTATAAATAAATGAATCATCAACATGCAACTATAATTAAGATAGTGGGATGATTAAAATTTTAATCAAAGCTTATAATTTGGAAAGAATCTTCAATGACTAACAAATTATCTTTTAAGGTGTTTAATATATTTTTGAGAGATATTTTAAGATTATCAAATCGAAACATTTTTGGAAGCATTCGTGCATCAAACTCAAAGGTTAATCACCATTCTTATTAACAGTCAAGCAGATGCCCCCTCCTCCTAGAAATGGAGCAGTGCCAAATTCTACATGCTCCATGACTCCACGACGGCAATCGAGTAGCATGTGTAACTCGCACAGACGCAAAAATTCTACATACTTTTTATGCGGTATGGAAAGCATGATCAAAGACATCGTGGCAGGGCGTCCTTAATGCACAAACTAATGAATTAAACAGAGGGACAACAAATAAAGGAAGAAACAGGAAATTTCTGACCTTGGAAGATCTCTGGGAGGCGCTTCAGGCATACAAAAACTTCCTCTGTTTCTCTTGTGGATACCTTCCATTGACACCATCTTCTGTCTCTGAACCGAATTTGCAAAATGAGATTGATAATGCAAAAACACTGTAAAATCAAGGATCCAGCAACTAGAAGCTTACCAGTTTTGCAGTGTGCCTGATCATGGACTAAGGCGGAGGGAGCTTGTTTCTCTGAAACGCACCTACGAATTACATACACTACGCTGAGCCACCGATGGTTTATTATAGTGAAGTAAGGGCTAACTGACGAAACGTCACTTTTCCTCACTGATGACGAAAAATGGCACCTAGATTTACTGTAAGTAGCAAAAATAGCCCCAGTTAGGGTGGTATAAGTAAGGGCTATTTTCGTCAATTACATACACTACCCTTACTTGACTGTAATAAACGATCGGCGGTGGCTCCATGTGTTCAGGCACATTGCAAAACTGGCAAGCTTCTAGTTGCTGGATCCTTGATTTTACAGTGTTTTTGCATTATCAATCTCATTCTGCAAATTCGGTTCAGAGACAGAAGATGTTGTCAATAGGAGGTATCCGCAAGAGAAACAGAGGAAGTTTTCATATGCCTGCAGCGCCTCCCAGAGATCTTCCAAGGCCAGAAGTCTCCTGTTTCTTCCTTTATTGTCCCTCTGTTTGTTTAATTCATTAGCTTGTGCATTAAGGACGCCCTGCCACGATGTCTTTGATCATGCTTTCCATACCGCATAAAAAGTATGTAGAATTTTTGTGTCTGTGCGAGTTACACATGCTACTCGATTGCCGTCGTGTATTCATGAAGCATCTGAGGTTGCTATTTCAATGAGAGAGGTGAACTATGAAAGTACTAAACAATGAGAATTTAATATATTTAAAATTAAATTCATGTGTTAAATTGTTAATTGGATTCTTCCTCTTATTTTTTTATTTTTTATTTTTTTGTGATTCCCATAAGGGGAGGAAAGAGAGATTCAATTTCTTTCCAAAAGGATTGGCAAAATTACAATCTTCACACATGTAAATATATAGACCAGGGATTTAAATTGCGGTTGCGGTCGCGATCGCGGTCGCATCACGATGCGGACGAATGCGGAAAAATATGGTCATAACGGTATAAAATTGCGGAAAATCACGAATGCGGTCTCTTCCAAAAACCCAATATTACAAGCAATATTGCGGTCGTGGGCCGTTTTTTAAATCCTAGAAATAGACTTCAATTTTTTTAGGAGAAGGGGGGGCTCCGCTTAACTGTTTTTTAAAAGGTGGTGACTAATTGATATCTCATTATGGCAATCCTTAGCTGATCAAATATTTAATAAAATTATCAGTTTGTTTACCATTTTGCTTTAATCCTATGCAATTAATGTCATGTTATTAATTTTAGTTTGTGATCATGTGTTTTATCTGAAAATAATTTTCCGTGATTAATTTGAGGGTTTTGTAAAAATTTTTGGGTGAAAATAGCTTCAGATTATTTTGTGCTGATAAGTAAATGACTGGACTTAACATGATCTAAATTATACAACACAAATCCCAAGATGCAGTGTGAAAACGGGAGAGACATGGGAGGTAAAATGGTGTTTATTGGCGTTCTGCTCTCATCATTTCTGATATCCAAAACCCGGTTTTGTGTTCCCTCAACTATTCTTTGTGTTTGTGAGAAGTAAGGCTAATATGGCAGCTGATTGGCTTGGCAAATTTTGTAGAAAGGGATTGTGTCCTTTGGACTGGTTTCTATCCCCCTCACCCTTTAGCTTCTGTTCTGTTTAGGGACTTTTCCTTTAAGCCTTCTTAGCTCTGCTGTCTATTGTGTTTCTGCTGTTTGTCGCTGGTTTTTCTTTTGTGTTTCCGTTGATGTTTGTTTTGGCTTAAAAAGAAAAAAAAGAAGTTTGCTACACGAAAACATTTCCTTTTCATCAATTGCATTTGATTTAAAGAGTGACTTGTTCAGTCTTTTCATGTATAGTGGTTTAAATTCTAAACTATTTAATTTAATGAATAGATTTATAAACAACAAATTTTAAATTATTCATTATTTAATGCACTTTAGCTTTCAAAGTGTTATCAATTCACAGTCAAAATAGAGCACTGTATATTGATAAATTCTTTTGGAGAAAATATAAAATATTTTTAAGAATTTATATTGTATTTATACTAATAATACATGATATATTATCAAATATTCTATGCTCTTTTGCAAGTCAAATAAGATCGCATAAAAATAGAGAAACATGGGACAAAAGATGGTACTTTTTGGAAAGCACGGAATATATGACAATATTTGGTGTGTTATTGATATAAATATAATCACATTGTAAACATGTAAAACATGAATAATTTATTTATGACATAATTATAATTTTGATCTTCGATTTGATCTCCAAATATATAAATTGTTTGTGTTTCGTCCTCTGAAGTTAGTTTTTTTTCTCTTTCTAATATATAAATTAGATCCACATTAATAATTTAGTTATAATTAAGAATTGAAAATCATAATTGACACATTTGATAATGATTCGGAAGAAAATTGATATATTGTGTGATGATAATTAATAAATTGTAAATGTTTTCTTGCCATAGGAGAGTCACATAATTTGTAGTTTTTAAATATAATATGATTAATTTATCTCTACGTTAATTAATATTTTTATCTTTAATATAATGGAAAATGCTAATTTAGGCTTAATTTATTTTCATTTGTATATTAAAAAATTAAATTAAAATATCATATCAAAACAAGACAAAATATAATATATATATATATATATATATATATATATATATATATATATATATATATATATATATATATATATGTATATAATTAGAAAATTATGATTATAATTAGGCCATTTATTTATTCGCAACTCCACTTACATGTATATTGTCAAAGGAAAGAAATTCTTGATTGCAAAATAGAGTTGTAGATTAGATAGGATTCGATTAATCCTTAAACCAGCACAAGCCCCAACTCAAAGCACAGTAATTGTATTTTTTTTTCACTCAAAACATAGTGACTGTTTGGTTTTTATTCTTTATTTTTTTAACATTCAGTATATCCTGACATTTTTTTAATTATTTATGAAACTAGTATTTATTCATCGCAACTCAAAGTAGGCTTGTTTCAAGCAAAAAAATCTTTTCTAAACATATAGTTATAAAATATTAAGAAAATTAAAAATATTTTATTTGATTAGATGCAAAGAGTATGAAATAAGAAAAACACATTTATAAATAGGAAGTTATTTTTCTTTAATATTATGACACCATATATTATTTTTTAAACTATATACATAGTATGTCACTCCTTTACTTATATATATATAATTATCACGTCATTTACTTTTTATTTATTAAATTAATTTTTATTTTTTTATTATTAAAATTTAATGATATTCATTTTATAACAAAATTAAAATATCAATATTCAAACTTATAATTTAGATATTTAAAACTATTTATTAACAAAAATAAAATTGGAGTAGTAGTAAAGGTACACGCATATGTGTATTGAAGAACAAGCCCAATATTATATTATTATAATATACATATAGAATAAAAAAGAATAAAAAAAATTTGAAGCTGCTATGAGAATACACGTGGCATGTGTAAGGTACGGAAAGATAAGCCCAGTATTACATTGAGGAAAAGAAGGAGGCCTAACGAAGTTAAATGCTCCGGCTGGTGAGTGGAGGCTAAGTGTGAAAATAAGAAGCAGAGTAATGCCTTAATGCTGATAAATACAATGCGTGAAAGCAACTCGCGCAAAGAGATTTTTGAGCTAAAAAATACTTTTAGAGTTCGAAATCATGGTTTATATATAGATATGTAGATGTAGATATATAAACAAATAAACTTTGCGACAAAAAAGAAATGAAACCTAAATTCACTTGATCTAATAATATCTTCAATGGTTATGTAGCTCAATGCCGCGGCGTGCTTTTGGAGCTGCTATCCCCGTTCTATTCGCTCTCGTGCAAGTGCATTTCCATAATTCATCACCTTTTGACACACACCCAGTCAATATGTGGACTGCGGTGTTTGCTGGATCCATCTGCTGCATTGCACTTGCTAAAGATACAATCCAATCTTGGAATATTCATATCCAAGTGGGTTGTGCTTTTGGGCTTTTGGCTTGTGCAGCGGTTATATCAGTCCTGCTTCCACCACCTTATAAGCTTTTTGTCTTTTTCTCCTGGATGGTCGCATCGATCATGTTTGTCAATGTTACCCGTAACTATATTTTGCGAGTGGCAAAAGAGCTTCACCACTTGATTAGGAATGCAGTTTCACATGTTCGGGACACTTGGAAGCGAATCATCGGAAACAATGACAACTTCGGTGCAACCACTTTACCTGTGTAGATGATTGCCCTTTTTGGCACATTACATTACGAATCTATGACAATGCTGTAATGTAATATGTAAGTTGTAATTTGTACTAAACTTCATAAAACACTGGTGTGATGATAATTATGTGGTATAGTTGATAATGCAATAGTCCAATTAACTGGTTGGAGTTGGATATTCACCGATTTGTGGTAACAGAGACAGGTTTCTTCTCGGGAGTAGCTTGTTTCGATCATATAATATAGTGCGGTAGGTATATATGTGTGTTTGTGGGTCGATAACATGTTGCAGTATAATTTTGTAAATGAATAAATGTGCATGTTACTAGTTTCTTTAGTTCTGATCATCTCGATCATGTATTGTTCAAAGGTATATTCATATAGTATAACCGTATCAACCATGCATTTCAAATTTTTTTAACCATCAATCACTATAACTTGTATATATATATGTACGTGTGGGGGGTATAATAACTTAGTTAATTTATAATTAATGGACTTGATTAATAAATTATAAATTAACTTATAAATATGTTTAGGACACTTGAAGCTTGTAATTTATAAGTTCTTATTTAATAAATTTTAAAAAACTTATAAGTTATAAGCTAGTAATTTTTCAATTTTTCAAAAATTTATCCTTCTTCTTTTAATTAAATGACAACCTATATTCTAATTATAAATAAATATTTAACATATCATCATTAATTTAGTATAAATGAATAGAATATAAGTAAATAAATATATGATGTTATAAAATATAATTAATCAAATTTTAGATTATTATATTTTTATTTGAATAATAAATAAATAAATAAATAAATATAGGATTATAAATATAATTAATTAAATTTTAGATAATTATATTCTTATTTTTAATATTTTAATTATATTAATATAATTTAATTTTAAAATAAATGTAAATTATTTTAATTGATATATCTATTTATATTCATATATTCTTTAATATCATTTTACACTTTTCTACTAGTTCAATATCATTTTACACTTTTCAATAATTAATTTTACTTAATACTTCTAATACAATTAATTAATTAATTATAAATTTTTGGCTATTAATTAACTAATTAACCATCGGTCATTATATTAGTTAATTGCAACAAACAAAGTCATGATGGATTATTAAGACTTTACTTGCTCTAAAATAAGGGAAGTCGATTTAATTTAATTTAAAATTTGCCACTTGTTGATTAAATTATAAAGACATGTGCGTGATGATTATGTGGTATAATCAATAATCAGTAATCACCCAATAATCAACAATTTCACGGCTCCGCGGGAACTATTCATTATAGAAATGGAAATTTTCGTGGTCACGTGAAGACAAAGACGGTCGAAAGCCCGCCCCATTCTGAGTTCTAAAAAGAGGAATGGAATTATTATTTTTGGGAAATTCTAAGATATCCGAGAGATTTCAAATTTAGGGCGATGTGACAAATTTCAAGTTATGAGATTATCAAAATTCTTAATAATTTTATTTAATGACTTATATTTTGTCATACTACTCTAAATTTGGAGCCTCCTGAAGTACCGCAGCAAGCACTAATATTTTTACATTCTCAAGTACAGTTTAAATCTAAATTTAGATTTTAGCCGGTGGTGTGATACATGAATTCTATACACATTTTATGCATTAAAAATAATTATAAAGTTCATAAATAATAATTGCTTATTTTTGTTCAAAGTACTACTTTGATGTGATAACTTTGAATTTTAAGTAGTATATGTGAATATACAACGATATGATATATGTTTAGTCAAAAAAGAAAAAATTGTTGGAGAAAATTTTAATTATGATAATGACAAAAAATTTTATTATCAATTATTAAAGAATATATATTATGTGAAAGTGTATGTAAATTCATAAAAAATAATGAGATTGTGATTTTATAGTTTTTAATCTTTTGAATTTGTACGCATCAATTTTCTAAAGATTTTTTTTATTTTCTAATAATGAAATACCAAAAAATAAGACCTTTGCATCCAACTCAAGAATATAGCTACTTATTTATTTCTTGACTTTTCTTATTCTTTATTTCACTTATCATAGATATAAAATAAGATTTTTATATCACTACACATAAAAATTTAAATTTAATAAGATGATTTTGATCCATTTAATTTAAATTTTATTGAATCATTTGCACCAAACTTTACAATGGCCAATAAATCTCATTACTTTCCTCTCGGATTTTTGTGAATGAGATTTTATGGTAGCTGTGATTATTTGGAATCACTGTTAGAACTATCAAGCAACATGAACTTTTAAAATTTAATCTTTCAATTTGATACCTGCAGGAGAAATGAAGAGTGTCTTCTCTTTTAACCAATCATATTAGGAATGTAAAGATCCTGCCTCAAGCTATTAGTCTACCTCCTCTTTTAATGATAGGTTTTGATTGTTGTATGATCATATTCAGCGTTAGGATATCTCTACTATGCTTCTGTTGATGCTACAATTCTCATGCTATATTGTATCACAAAATTTTTAAAAAGCAAAAAAACTGAAGAAAATATTCTAAGATAAGTTTGAATAAAAATTTATTTTTCAAATTAAAAAATGATAAAAAAAACGATTTCTTTAAAAACTCATGTATGTTGAAAAAATGGTAATTTACAAACCATATACATCTATAAATATTTAAGTTTGAAATATATATAAAATGTACTTATGTGTAGAGTTGAAAACATGAAATATAAGCAAATATATATAACACCAATAGATTTGTGGTTCAAGTATTTAACTAGTCTATACTATAAACCTTGTGTTACAATTCTTTAAAAAAAATGAAAAAGAAAAAAAATGAACTTAACACGAGTGGTTCTACGATGAACTTATATTCCACCTTTATTCTTTATGCTTCACCTTAAAACATTATAGTTATACAGTATGATTAATTATACTTACAATAAAAATATGATTGTAAAATATATAAAAAGAAGGAAGTCATATTTAATTTTACCATTAAATTAATTTAATTATGTTAAAATTTATGAAACAATTTTAAGTATTTTTTTAAAAAATAAAATGAAAAATTAATTTTTGTCCCATTTAATTAAAGAGTAATTTAGACTATAGGGAAGCATTGTATTAAATAAAATGTAGCATTAGTAAAAATTAATTATAAAATTAATCCTACCCTATATTTATTGTAACTAGCTTTTAACTCATGTGATACACAAATTTAATTTAATTTAATTAATAATAATTATAATATAAATTTAAATTTTAAAATGTTAAATTATAAAGCATTCAAGTGATTAATTTAAAATCTATCATTATATTTATGCCATTTGAATAATTATAAAATTTGCACAATTGCATTCAACTTAAGTAATAGGAGACACTAATAGAATTTAATTTAATTAATTAATCAACTTAACTATAATATAAATTAATAGGATTTACTTAAGTATTAGGATTAAATTAAATTAAATTAATAATTATAATATATTTTTAAAATTTTAAAATTTAAATTATAAAACATTCAATCAATTAATTTAAAATTTATCATTATATTTATATTATTTGAATAATTATAAAATTTACACAATTATATTCAACCATGACTTTTGATCAAACAATAACCCACAACACTATTTCTCGTCATACTCACGCTATTATAGTGCCTCAATAGATTGAATTAGAATTTGAATGTTAGTCACAAACTAATAGAACGTTGGCGTTAGAAGAATAGACACGTTGTAAGCCTTAGCGTTAGAAATGTCAACACCTCAAGATTGCTCGATTGGCAAGTGAATGCCACATCGGTGTAGAAGGGATATGCGTCAACAATATTGAACGTCACCGTGACGTGTGTAAACAACTCACTCGGAGATATTTTTGAGCTAAAAAATACTTAAAACTCAAAATGACGGCTTATATATAATTAGGAGATAAAATACTAGTTTTTTTTCCATTATTATAATGTCAACAAGAAACTAAAACCTATTTTATATTGTACCCATAAAAAATTATTCTATATAAATTTATTAATTTTTTATAATTATTTAATTTTATTGCTTTCACTTTCCATTTTTACATTTCACATCTAAGTTATGCACTATAACTAGGTCTAAGTTTAAATCTTTTAAAAGTTATTATGAGCACAGATTTGTACCTAACTAAACTCTACTATTCTCTCCTTAATTAAGATTTCAATATATTAATTTCTCATTACTTTCTCAAGTTTTTCTCTGATTTTCCCTTAACTTTTACCAATTTCTATTAATAACTCTACCTCAAAAGTATAGTTTATATGTGTTAATTTATCTTGTCCACAAAAATTATTTCACACAGACCAATGCATATATACATACAGCATATGATGGCTCCACATAACTTATTGTAAGATGGAAGTCTTGCCGACAACTTCAAACTGCACTTTTCTCCAACTTTGTGATGAAGCCCTCCCATCCATCCCCCAAAATATTAAAAGACAATTTATCTATTAACTTAATCATGTTACAACGAAAATTCCCAATTCCGATTTTAATTAGAGAGCCTCAAGATATTAGTGTAAAAAATTGGTAATCAAATTGAAATTGGTTATTTTCATAGAACCAGCATAAAATCATTTATTTTCTTTTTTTTTTTCAAATTGTAAGTATTATTATTTGATGACAATGGATGAAAGAAAACATGGTAATGACTAAAGTACATTACTAATTTAAATTATTAAATTTTACTTATTTATATAATATTACACAAAATAAATAAAATTTAATAATTAAATTATTGTATCAGTGCGCTAAAATTTCTCTCATAAAATATAGGTGGAGTCCTTTATATACTTATCGCCACATGTTCTCGTGACTTTGTTGCAAGAAATTAATTATAATATTAATAATTATTTTAATCACAAAGATATTAATAGTATTAATGGGTAAAGTAATTAAAGACAACCTTATTGGAAGCGCTTAAGAAAACTTACTTAAATTTTGTGCGCTGGGAAATACCTCAGCCAAATGCTCTGCTTCTGACAAAGCCCAGAGAAACAGCAGCCGTGAACTCCGGTCAGCCCGACATCGAACGCCGCTCAACTGGCTCAAACTAGGCTGTGCTGAACCTGAAGACGGCAGGAGGATTCACAAGATCCACCAGCTCCCCAGATCTCGAGGTGGGACTGTGTGGCGTCGGGTTGAAGCTGGCAGCAGCTAGCATGATCGAGAGAGGGATACGTCAGCGGAGGATGGAAAAAACCGGCAACTGCCACTCTTCACTGCAGAACCGGCCACCGATGGACGAAAAGACGGACGGTGGCTTGGTGGGTGCAGCCAAAAGGAAGGTTTGACCGGAGCAAGAGGCACCCATGGTGAAGGAAGCTGGAAACCCAAGGAGTGGTTGCATCTGGTGCTGGGGACTAAATCAAGAGGGGAGAAAAAGGAGAGAGAAGAAAGAAGAGGCGTGCCTCTTATTATTGACGAAGACGCAGAGTCTTCGTCTTTGTTTTTATTTTAAGTTGACGAAGACCTTGGGTCAAGGTCTTCCCATTTACACTATTACTTCTATTTCCTAAACAAAGAGGATGAAATAAAATAGAAAGTTAACACTTCGATTTCGAGGTGATTCATTTAGAAATTTGGAAATTACACTTTTTAAATAATATAGAAAACATGAAATTAATGTTCAGTATTAATTTTATTATACAATTTGTTAAAGGATAATGTTATCAAAAACTTAACTTTTTAAGAGGTTAAATATTTTTATTGTTAGATTATATTTAATATATTAAGATTTACATTTTTAATTTTAATTCCTTGTTTTGAAATTTAAAAAAAGGTAATTTGAGGATAAAACATTAAATATCTTAAGAGATGGAGCTCCATAATTCATTATTAAATGACATTATTTTTTATGAACATTTTAAATAAATTTTATAATATTATAATAAGATATATTATTTTATTATATTTACACACATAATTTTTATATTATATAATTAATAAAAAATTAAATTGAATATTAAAAATTTATTTAAATGAGTTGTGAAATTATTTGCAAATAAATAATGAAATAAACTAATATGTAATACTATTATAATTTTGATTAGAAAGTTTATGAATAAAACCGTATAATTTGAATAAAATAGCTAATCAAATTGATGACAAAAACTTATTCCAAATTTTATGTAATTTAAAATTGTGATTTTTAAGTTTTCAAAATTAAAATGGGGAAATCAAATCATTCAAAATTATAGCAAGTATTTTGCATTCTTTTCAAATAGAAAGGAAAATTATTCATGTAAAAGTGTGTTACCTTCTAACACAATTTTAAATCTAAAAATGCATTTTTATTTCACATAAATTATGTAAGATGAATACAAAAAAAATTTATATATAAACAAGGTTTTATAAATTTTAAAACTTACTTAAATGATACTCCAATTTGATAAAACTCATGATATAAACCCTCTCATAAACATAATCATAATTATGATAAATTCTAAAGAAAAGACTGTAATACTCAAACAAAACTAAGGGCACATATTCCTAGGATAGGTGGCTTTGTTAGGAATTATTACATCCAGTATTCAACATAGCAGTGGATGTGGAAGCAATGTGACAGAGAGAAAGCTTTGAAGTTTGCATGTCCGTGTTGATTCTAGGAATCTGTTATAGGGGGGTATAAGTATGATAAACAGAAACCATTGAGTGGCTAAGAGGAAGTAAAAAGTAAGCGTCTTTGAGGAAGTTTGGGTGAGTGGGGCAAAGAGAACTTTGCGAATAAATATAGTGATCACAACTAGAAGTTTAGTAAAGTTTAATATGAAAGTCTATTCTTTTCAAAAATGGACTAAAGATTGAAGGTAAGAAAGGTTAGCGGAGGGAGTTATGCTGAAGGTATGAAGGAAGGTTATGCAGGGGAACATAAAATGAATATATTATTTGTATTAATATTGGGAGAGAAAATGGTGATTCAATATGTGCTTTATGAAAAGAGAAGATTTTATGGAAGAAGATTGATTTATATGAGGGATCTAGCTAAATCACAATCTAACATAATTTCATTATTTACACTCATTTTACAATTATCAACTTTCAATCAATTATGTCACAACACAACCTTTTAATACAAAATCACTAAATCATCAACATGATCATTTAAGTTAATAAAATAAACAATCAATTAATTACAATCTTAAATTTATATAGATAATCTACTTACAAATTATATGAAGGAAAGAAATGAGTTTGGTTGTGGTAGAATTTGTCCTATTAACAAGAATTTATACAAGATTTCAAAAAATTTCTCTAAAAATTTGTTATCCCCTTTAGAACTCAAAACCCCCAATAAATATTCATTTAACAAGGAATCATTAAGAGTTACCTTGAGAAAATGTAGATTTGTGATAAATTATTGAAGGTTGTAAATTGTTCTTGCCAACTTGTGAAGATTTGAAGGTGAAGTGTGTTTATGAGATGGTGATCGGCTGAAGTGAAATGGAGAAAATAAGGGGATGCTGGTGTTTTAAGTGTGAAAGGGGCTGTTTAGTAATTATAGGATCATCTAAGGGCAAAATAAAAAAACTTGGCTATTAAATCTCCTCCATACATTCTAATGCAAATTAATTTTATACAATCATTTAACTAATTTATTTCTTTCTATATTCATCATTAAACTCAATTTTCTCTATGAAAATATTAACCTAATCACATTCACAATAATTATTAAAGATACATGTATTCATAAACACTAAAATAAATAAATAAAAAAAAATCCTAATTTCTAAGGGGCATGGCATTATTGCCAGAAGGAGTTCAGGTTTTATTGCTTCCACCTTAAATTAGTTTCATACTTTTGGGGATACATGGGTCCAAATAAAAATTTTAATTATAAAAAATCAGTTTATGTAATTTTAATTAATTAAATAGTATTTTTTTACTTTTTAATATATTTGTAATTTTTATGTGAAATTTAAAAAATTCTAATCTATAAGTTCTGTATTGATTAACGCAAACTCTTGTCTATAATATCATCACTCATTAAAATAAAAGATAAATTTAACACTCACTTGTTTTCATAGATTATAAAACCTAATTAAATAAAATTTTTATATTATATATTTGATAAAATCAAAATTCTTATTATGAAATAATCAAAATACCGAAAGGCATGCCAAATTTATTTATTACGAAAATATAATTACACAAGTAAAATTTATTTATATTCTATATTTGATAAAATCAAATTTCTTATATAATCGGACTAAACATTGAAGGTGGTATGATAGTTTACCCTTATAAATTTTAGAAAAAAATCAAGTTGGTGTCATTTGTTGCAATTTATTGCAACGATGTACTTAAAAGTTACTTTCTTTCATTTAAGTGCACCCACATATGAAAATTTATTATGATATCTAGAAGATAAAATAACTTATTTACTGTGCATTTCAAAAAGATAAAAAGTATCAAAATAAAAACATATTTTTGCCATATATTAAAATTGAAAAAACTTTAATTTAATACAAATAAAAGACTAAAAACTTATAAGAATTAAAATTGGAGAATTTTTAAATTTAAAAAAATTAAATTAATATAAAATTTTAATAATTTAATTATAAATAAAATTAATAAAAATTTAATTTTTTAGGAATTAAAATAAATTTTTAATTAAGATAAAAATAAAAATAAATAAAAAATTAGAGATATAGTAATATGTTATTATTTAACAATTTAATTTTTAATTAGACTTGATTTATCCATTTATTTGATATTTTTTTATTGATATTACTATTTTGGAATAAAATAGTAATATATTATTATCTAGTAAACAAACAATAATATGCTATTATTTAGTAGTTTGGTTATTAATTAAACTTAATTTATCCATTTATTTATAATTTTTTGTTAGTATCATTATTTTGGAACGAAATAGTAACATCATCTTCTTCAGTAGTTTGGTTATTAATTAGACTTAGTTTGTCTATTTATTTAGAATTTTTTGTTGGTATCATTGTTTTGATACAAAATAGTAACATCTTCTTCTTTAATAGTTTGGTTGTTAATTAGACTTGATTTGTCTATTTATTTAGAATTTTTTGTTAGTGTTATTATTTTGATATGAAATTATAACATCCTCTTCTTTGATAATTTAATTGTTAATTAGATTTGATTTATCCATTTATTTAAAAAATTTTATTAGTATTACTATCTTAAGAATAAACGTTAACATGTATTTTTTTTATAGTTTGGTTATTAATTATACATAATTCATGTATTTATTTAAAATTTTTTATTAGTGTTACTATTTTAGAATGAAACAGTAATATCATCTTCTTTGACAGTTTATCTATTAATTAAACTTAATTTATCTATTTATGTAGTATTTTTTATTGGTGTTGAAATAGTAGCATATTACTATCTTGAGAACAAACAGTAACATAGTATTATTTACTAATTTTATTATTAATTAGATTTAATTTATCTATTTATTTAAAAAATTTTATTGGTATTATTGTTTTGAAATGAAACAGTAACATTATCTTTTTTGACAATTTGGTTATTAATTAAATTTAATTTATCCATTTATTTAAAATTTTTTGTTGATGTTACTATTTTGAAATGAAATAGTAATATATTACTGTTTGGAGAACAAATAGTAATATGCACTTCTTTTGTAGTTTGGTTATTAATTAAACTTGATTTATCTATTTATTTGATATTTTTTGTTGGTATTACTGTTTTAGAATGAAATAATAACATATTTCTGTCTTGAGAACAAGTAGTAACATAATGTTATTTGATAATTTTATTATTAATTATACTTGATTTATGCATTTATTTAAGATTTTTAATTAGTGTTACTATTTTGAAATGAAACAATAACATCTTCTTCTTTGACTATTTGGTTATTAATTAAATTTAATTTATCTATTTATTTAGGATTTATAATTGGTGTTATTATTTTGAAATGAAATAATAATATGTTACTGTCTTGAAAATAGACAGTAATATGTTATTGTCTTGAAAATAGTAATATGATGTTATTTAGTAATTTAAATATTAATTAGACTTAATTTATTTATTTATTTAAAATTTTTTATTGGTGTTACTATTTTCGAATGAAATAGTAATATCATCTTCTTTATCAATTTGATTATTAATTATATTTAATTTATCTATTTATTTAAAATTTTTAGTTGGTATTATTATTTTGAAGCAAAATAGTAATATGTTACTGTCTGGTGAACAAACAGTAGCATGCACTTATTTAATGGTTTGATTGTTAATTAAACTTGACTTATACATTTATTTAAAATTTTTTATTGATATTACTATTTTGGAATAAAATAATAACATGCACTTCTTTAGTAGTTTGGTTATTAATTAAACTTCATTTATCCATTTATTTAGTATTTTTTATTGGTATTACTATTTTAAAATAAAATAGTAACATGTTACTGTCTTAATTAAGAATAAACAGTAACATAGTGTTATGTGATAATTTTATTATTAATTAAACTTGATTTATGTATTTATTTAAGATTTATAGTTAGTGTTATTATTTTAAAGTAAAATAGTAACATATTATTGTTTAGTCTATAAATAGTAATATATAATTTTTTAATAATTTTTTTTGTTAAGAAAATTATTATAACACTATTAGATACTAAAGAATTAGGGAGCAAAAATTTAATATGAAATTCAAATGAATTTAAATTGATAAAAATAAATTAAAATTAGAAAAATAAGAAAATTAAGAAAAATTAAGAAAAGTCATTGAAAAAAATCTTCTTTTTCACCAACTAAAGCAGGTAAAATGCCTAAAACGAATAATCAAATATAAAGTTATGATTATTTAAAATTTTATCCTCAACTTACATATTTTTAATTAGGTGAACCACGTTAAATCCAAATTTTTTTATCAAAAGATTATGAGAAGAAGAATAAAAATAAGTTGTTTTATATAAAAATTAATTAAATAATCAAAAAGTTATACCTTTTTAAAATTTTTTATTTATAACTACATTTTCATAATTAAAAAAATATTTTAAAAATATAATAGTAATAATTTATAAAATTAACATTTATTTAAAATAAAAATTAGGACTATCATTTTGTTTAAAAAAAATTTAGAAAGCACTATGGTGTAATTTATCGGTGGGTTTTAGTATTATGAGTGACATTGACATGACTTCAGACTTCGTAATGCTTTCCCACGTGGCAATGGTTATTTCGCCAGTCGTGGCAAGATCTTAGATATATGATTGGAAGGGCGCAGATTGGTTCGGACGTCTTTTCCATGCACGTTGACGCTGGTAAACCATTTTTGGCAACCAAATAATCAACCTAAGTGACTGGAGAGGACGCGTATGTTGCACATATTGGCTAAATATACGTTTAGATAATTTTTAATTAACTGGATTGGCTTGTTAAATTAGCCAATTGTGGTATTTGACAATTAATTATTTGAAATAACTGATTACTTTTCAATCAACTTTTATAGATACGTTAAGAATAGCAACATTCTTAACAAGTTAATGGATAGATAATTTATGAAAAGATTAAAGGTGTGTTTGGTTGGAAGGAATTTATTTTCCAACTTTTTTTTATTTGATCATTCAAAAATTTTAATTAATAACAAAATAAATTCTGATCAATTAGAAAGTTGTATTATTTTTAAGAAAAATAACTTTCTATTTTAAAAAACGAATTCATTTTTCTTGTTATTCAGTACATCCATATCCGAATCCAAACTTTTTATTTTATCACCTTATTACGCAATCGTAATCATAAATAAAATGTATTTTTATTTATTAAATATTTCATGATGGATGTTCTATTTTTATTTTTATAAAATCTATTTTTATTTATTAAAGTTTAGATGCATATTTTTATGCAATATTTACTAAAATATTCTCTTTTTTTTCTCATGATAGTTACTCTATTATATAATATTTTATAACAATTAATTAAACTAATTATGTGAATCTATGTATAAAATTTTGTAATGCCTTTAATATATATTTTATTATTAAAAATTAATCATTATTAGACTATTAGGCATCAAGAATAATAAAATTTTTATTAAAAAAAATATTTTTTAAAAGGTAAGTAAAATTATAATAATTTTGAAGTAAATAACTTTGATTTACTTTAAATAGAATTAATTTTTCTTTGTATATCAAATACTAAAAAATATTTTTTCTTTATATATCAAACAATAGAAAATTAATTCATTTTCCAAAAATATGTTTTCTTAAGAAAGAATTTTCTAAAAAAATTTATTTTTTCCTAAATCAAAGGGACCCTAAATTGCTCTCCATTTAATCTTTCAAACAAACTTCCAGGTATTTCGTACATTAAGAGCATTTATATCCGATCCTATCTCATCATAAGCAACAATTGGGTGAAGAAATACTATGTCTTCGTTGAACATGGGGGGATCAAATTTTTCATGAAATAAGTTCATTTTGTTAAAAAGGTAATTCCAATTCACTTATAAGTAAATATTATTATTTAAAAATTATATTAATTTATTCTAAAATAAAAATTTAATATATAATAAAATTTGATACTATATTATTTATAAAAAATTAATTTACTAAATAATAAATAGAATTTAAAATATTAAAATAAAAAAATACTCAAATAACTCATAAAATATACTTTTATCCTTATGTGTCATTTTACATATAAATAATTAATTATAAATAATTAATTTTACTAAATATTCTTATTTAAACAATTAATGTAATTAATTAGTCACATCAACTAATATAATCAATTATTAAATAATATCTAATTAATTAGTTAACTACTATTAATTATCACCTAATCACTGAATAAAGCCACTACTAGCTTGTGGGTTAGTCACATATATTAAAATTTATACATGTGTGTTTGAATAAATATATAATATGTATATCATTTGTAATAAAATTTTTTATTCCAACTGGGTGTAGAACATTTTGAAATTATGCATTTTATATAAATTACTATGCACATTAAAGGAGATATTAAATAAATAATATTTTATTTATACTCAAATATTTAACTTTTATTAAAATTTGAGTATTAATTTTTTAAAAATAAATATATGATCTTATTTGACAAATAAATTATTATATTAATGATTAGTTGATTGAACAAATCATTAACTAATGGCTAATTGTATTATTTGATAGAATTAGTTACTTGTGTAAAAATATTTAGTCATATTAGTTGTTCACTATTAATTATTTGTGTATAAAATGATATATAAGGACATATATATCTTATAATTTATTTGAGTATTATTTTATTTTAATATTATTTTAAATTATATCATTTTAATTTATTATACTTATTTGATTCTATGGTAAAAAATAAATATTATAAATTTTGAATTAAGAAATATTTATAATATTTTTATAGATATAGTAAATGTTAAAGTTTATTTGTAAACTATTTCTAATATTAAATTTAAATTTTATATATTTATTATTAAAAATAATGATGAATTATATATTTTAAATATAAAAATATATCTTTCACAAATAATATTATCTCGTTATATCTTTTTCTCTTAAATCTTATTTATTAATTGAAAGAATAAGATTTGATAAAAGTTTAATAATTTTTTCAATATATTTTCTATTATTCTGTATAAAATGAAATATATATTCTCTTCTTTTTAATACAATTTGATAGAAAAGATAAGATTATATATTCATGTAATTTATTATTATTATGTAAATATTTTAATATACTTTGCTATACTTATTTAGTTTTTATTTAGAAAATCAATAAATAATCATAATTTATTATATGTATTATATTTTTCTCTAAGAAATAAATAAAAATAGTTTAGCGTTATCTCATTAATCAAGTATGGGAATGTAAAAAAATTGTATGACTATGGTCAAGAATTTTTTTTATATTAAACAAATCAATTATTTCAAAAGTTAATATTCTTAACTTTTTCAAAGTAACTATTTAAAGGTTAATAAAATGATTAAAAAAATTATTTATCAAATATTTAAATCAATTAATAATTAAATAATCAAATCAGTTAAAAGTTGATTAAAAAATTATTTGAAAAATATTTTTATATATATTTTGTCTAACAAGTTAAAATTACTGAATCTGTTATCGTTGTCATGCACATGTTCACCAAAATTATCCTAGACAAGAAATATTTATTATTAAATATTTTTATAATAATTTAAGAATATACTTTTATGGGTATGCAATGCCTCCAAAAATTAAATTGTGAGTCCATCAATTGGTTAGCCACAATTATTCAAGAGACAAGGTAAGTCAGATTAACGCGGACTTAATGCTTAAAAGTTACATTACTGAAGATTTCTAGATTGAAGTTTGCAGTATCTCTTTGGAAGCTGGCACTGGTGGTCTGGTTCTCTTGTCTTCCCATCTTGTTCACATTGGGAGACTTTCAATGACGGCAGAGGCGGAATTACTAGGAGAGCTGAGGGGTCATGTCCTCACAACCTCAGCGTAATTTTATTTATTATATTATAAATTTTACAACATTTTTAATTAATTATTAAAATATTAAATACTTAATTTTAAAAAATTTAGCATTATTTTTTAAGCATTTTTTATTTTTAATTAATATATTTAATTTCAAATTTTGATGATAAAAATTATTTTTCATTTTGATAAAATACTATTATAATATATATTATTATTCAACAAAAAATATAAAAGTTAAATATAAATTTTTTTGCCATAATGCTTAAGTATGCATGTAAACTTGACTTGAAAAGAAAGTTTTAATTTCTTTCCGGGCTTCTTGGAACTGATCTTGGAAAGATGGAAAATTCCCGTTCATACTTTCAAATGCAGTGTCCGGTGGACTGCCTACATTCAGACCTCTCAGCTTTAAGCTGTTCTTTTATTCTGTCTTTTTAACGAACGTTGACGCTGCCCGTCGGAAGCGGCTAAAACGTTTTACGGTCAAGCCCTGCATTCCACTCTTGACATTTAGTATGTGATGTTATTTGATATCTTATTTTTATCTTACCTTATAGTTTTACGTAACGCTTGAATGATGATGATTACGTGGAACACTTAACCATTATTTGAATGTATGGGAATTGGAAGAGAAAGAAATTAACAAGGAGAAAAGAAAGGAAGAAAAATTTTTTTTTTTGATTGTTTGGATGATGAGAAGAAATAAAAAGAGAAAGAAATTTAGAAAGAAATTAAACATAAATCTTGCAGTAATTGGTTCTTTCCAAGTATAGGGAGAAGATAGAGGAGAAAAATGTAATAAAAGAATTGACAAATTATTTTTCAATAATGCTCTTGATATCTAAAACTTGAGTACACAGGCTTTCAACTTCCGGTGGATCAATGCCAAGCCTAAAGCTAAAATCCACTTATAAGAGATTTCATCTAAAATAAAAAAGAATTAAAAAATTTGAAATTTTAATACCAAGAAGGATTTAAATTTAATTTATTATAAATATCAATAATTCTATACTATCATCCACTTAAATATTATCATATTATTTAAATATTGTTTAAACTCTTTTATTATAAGTAAAAATATTTAATTATTTTTATGTTTTTAATTATTTATCATTTTTATGTTTATTAATAGTATAAAATTAAACTGTAAAAAGAGACGCACTGTGATAAATAATTTGACTAAATAATTTCTTATTGATAACTATAATTGAATAATTCTTCTAAATTTGCATTTCATTTTATTAATTTTGATAATAATTAATAACTATTTTTAATAGTTTCATAACTTTTTTATTAGAATACCTATAATTTTTAAATATGTAACAATTACTTTAATCTCGATTCCACTATTCATTATTTTTTTTGTAGTAAGTATCACTATCAATTTAAATCAATTTTATACTTTTACTAATCTATTTGTTCCCATGTCAATAAGAATAGTTAAAATATTCTTACTATTAATAAAAATTATTTAATTTTTTACAACATATCATTTTCATATTTGCAAATAGTATAAAAAATTTTACATTAAAATTGAATCAAATTTAAGCTCATATGTTAAACGCCAAATTTAGAAATTTTATTAAACATGATTAACGGGCTTTATTGTCATTTAATTATATTTTTTTCTTATTTTTTTCATTCAACTAAACAAATAAAAGAATATATCTCTTATATTTTCTTTCTTCTCACTTTTTTATTCAATTAAAGACAACCGAAAAAAAAAATGTTCTTTCCTATTTTGTTTTTCCTTTTATTTCTCTCTACTCGTTTTTTTCCTTTCTTAATTTCTTTCGTAACCAAACAAAGCTTAAGTCTTTATGTTTTAATGGAATATATTTCCGGTAAAAATATAGTCTTACAATATCGAAATAATTAAAAATCTTCTATATTTATTTAATATTTGATATGAAGAGTATAATGAAATACAACGTTTTTTATTTTAAAGAAAATTTATTTTTATTATCATATTATTAAACATTGTAATTTTTATTAAGATATATAGATACTATATCACTTCTTTTTCTATATAAATAAATAAAATTTTTGAATGAAAAATATCTTCGAAAAAGTGAAACACGGTTCTAATAATGTCATTCAGCTTGATAGTTTGTAAGAATGTTTTGATATTGTGTAATGTGCAGACATATTTTATTTATTATGTGAAGGGATTCCGATATAAAAATGTTAATATATTACGTAATTTAATAAAAAGTTTAGCTGGATGATATATGTTAATTTTGAATTTAATTTTAGAATTTATTTGTGAATTTTAAAAGTTGAAAAACGTAAAATTTAAACACTTTAAATTATATAAAATATTTTATTTTTTTTCCTGTTATAAATATGGGTTTGACTAACTCTCTTGTTTTAAGTTTGGTTTATATGACAAACTGTCATTTTGAGGAACAACTATTAGATTTTAGCCGCAATTCGCAATCAGTTACTTTCTATTTCCTTTGATTGTTCTGAATAATTTTTAAATTTAAAAATATTTTAAATGAATGAGAGATGGGAGGTAGATTCAAGGAATGCAAGAGATCCATCCACATTGGTGGAATTTACATATTTGCTATTTTTAAAAACATATTTATATCTCTAATAAAATATTTTAAATTTGAAAATATAAAATCAATTATACAAATTGTTGAATTACCCAAATTGAAATTTGCGGTTCAGAAAAATTATTGTTACGAGAAAATAACAGAGTCTATTATGAAATCAGTATCCTATAAATATATGTCCTTCGGTGGTATGCATCGCCCCCAAAGGCTCCCTTTCGGCTCGGGTAGCCAAGACTTTGTCGGCGAACGGAGTTTGCGTTGCCGATGCTTACGCGGATGAATAGTTACTTTTCCTTTATTTATTTAGTTTCTCTTTATTCGCACCCACGAAATCCGAATAACCAACCCCTTTGGGATTGGGCCTTGTCGCGCGAGGACTTTTGAAGACTCCACGAGCGCATCCGCTCTTTTGGTCCTATGAATCTCTAATTCGTTGTGACCACAAAAAAAGCTAAATTCATGGCCCATACGCCCTTTTGGCCCGATGAATAACAATTGGGCTTCCCATCAGGGGGGTTTAACCGTTTTGAACACCGCAAGCACATCGATTCAATGAAGATCAAAAAAGGAAAAATGCTATACTATACTTGAGTCGAATTTGACCAGCAAAAAGTTTATAACCATGTGATTAGAAGTAAAATTTAAAATTATATTTCCAATATAAATCTAATAATATTATTAAATATAAGATAATGAGATAAATATATAAAATTTAAATATAAAATATTTGATACTTAATGCAAAACCTGTTCTGTACAGCATTTTTGTTTGGCAATCAATGGTGAATAAATTATGTTGCTCTTCCGGAATATAATTTCTACTGTTGTATTAGATGCAAATAGCATAACTTGTTACGCAGGTACTCTCAACTTCAGCTGCTTTCAGCTTGAGCATTAACCGTTCCCTCCTTTGCTTCTTCGGAGACCGGCAAAGATGAGAGCCGCAGAAAGCAAAATCAGATAGCCTTGACAGAGTAATGAAGCCGCGTAAAGTGGACTTGAAAGGGTAGCGAATTACCATTTCTTCCTTGAAATAAATTGTTTGGACCGTCTTCACAGAGCCCTTTCCTTCTACCTGTTAGAAAAAATAGAGCTGAAAACTATGTTACGAATTCGGATCATTAACCACGGCCTGACATCTGACAATATGTTGGAGAAAAGCTTGCCCCCATGGAGTGATAGAAAACTAGTGTTTAGGGAGTGAAATTGTGTTATTAAGTGCGTGGTTCACACAAAAAATAATTTTTTATTAAAAATTAAATTTTTTATAAATAATTTTTATATAAATTTTTTAAAAATATTTAAAATTATTTAATTAATATTAAAAAAATAATATTTTTTTAAAAATATTTTTTTATATTTTATTTAGTTCAAATTTAAATTTTTTAAAAGTGTTAATAAGATAATTATTATATTTTTAAATTTATTATAATATAAATTAATAAATTTTAATTATCATTAATTAAATTTTATATTTATATTGATAAATAATATAAAAAATATCACTTATTTAAAAGCGATGAATAAATAATTTTTTATACTTTATAATAATTAAAATTTTTTATTTTTTATTTGTTAGATAATAATTAATTAAATAATTTAATTTTTTTACTATTTTTTTGAAAGGGCATGAAAGCGTCGTCATCTTCGGTACCTCACCGGATTCAGAAAAAGACAAAAAAGAAATTAGAAAGAATATGCTGAAAAGTAACCATGTTCCCGAGCGATCTTATAAAGTTAACAATTCAGTTCGTAGTTTAATTAGTTAAGTCCGTCTAACAACACTATTGTATTTTATTGGTCAAGGCAGCAACTAGCTTTTAACCTAACATCAACATTTAAAAAAGGGAATGTGAACCTCAATGTAATAATTTCTATTATTCTAATTGAATGAAAAAATTGTATTATTTATTTTAAAATAATAAAAGTATTATAATTAATTTAATATTAATAATAATTTCTTAATGTGTGTATGTAGTATAAAAATGAGAGAAAATGAATAAAATTAATTTAAATATTCTAAATTAATATTTTTATAAAGAATCATTTAAATAACTTATATTATTTTATTAGTATTAAACTGTAATATAATTTTTTAAAATAAAAGAATAGAACATGTGGATATTACTAATTCCTTTTAAAGACATTTACTAAATTTGAAGGAGTATAATCAATGGGATAATTAGAGCCAAGGGTTCACCTCAATTAAAGTAAACCAATAGGATAATGTAAGCCAAAGATTCACCTGAATTAAAATAGGAGAATAAAATTAAAGTAGAGATGATCAGAGAGACTAGAATTGAAAAAGAAAAAAACTCAGGGTGAAAATAACTGTCAAATTTTGTGAGGGCGAAGGCAGTTGCCATTTTCAAGAATGGGAAAATTATTTTTACCTTCCTTAAAATTTGATCTAAACTCACTTCTTACCCTCCATTTTTTAAAATTAGTCCAAATGATCCGTATATGAATTGGTTGCACTCCCCACCCTTACAGATAACTCTATTATTTTCTCCATACTTTGACCAGAAAAATTGGTCTGTGACACCGAAAATTATAGAATTGCTTCCCCCATCAAATTCGTGGGTAAATTTATCCTTTTGTTTTATATGGTATATGGTATAACATCAAACGTATCAATATACATATATATTTGGATCAGTACACTTACACAAGAAATATCGGAAAATATTGAAACAATTCAAAATATTTTATCTGTTTGAGATTTTATATGTTGATAATTTAAGTATTTAAGATTTTTTTTAGTAAATTAAATTAGAATAAAATTTATTTATTGGTTGTTATTTTAAATAATATTTAGATTTGTTATAATTTATTTAGATATTATTTGGTTGTTATAATGAATTAAGATTTAAATCAATTTTATCCTATCTCAGAAAAAATTATCTTTAACAAGCTCATTTTTATTATTTTTCCTTTTAACTATTTTCTCTTTATAAATACCAACGTTCCTTGATTTACTAGACCCATGAAAAGTTCTTATCTCCCATAGTTCTGGTTGTGACTTCTCCTGTTATTCCATTTCCCCCTTTTCCTTGATTGTGAGTGCATACAATTAATTATAAGATTTGTTGAAATCTAGGAAATTACGGAACATCAAATTTCTACACATTGCATTATTGTATATCAAATATCTATATATTTTGAGGGGCATTAAATAATCCTTAAGAATAATATATATCTTTGACACATCTCAAATTGAATTTTCATTATAACAATCTTAAAAGATTATTGTCTATTTACGTAATTTATTTTTCACTTTAAATTATTGAATCCAAATATTTCATACATACATTTTATAGAAGGACTAATTTTATTATTTGTCTGTCATAGGAAAAAGAAAATTAAGGGAGATGAGGATATTTGTCCTCCATAATCTACCACTAACCAATAGAGGATGGCATCTTTCTTTTGTTGAAAGACCGCCCCGGATTTGTCCAATTAATCAGCCAACCTCTCTTGTTATAACGGAGACTATCTCATCTTCAAGTTTTATATGTTGAAAGTATAACGGATCTAAAGTCATATTGGTTTTATATATAGTGCAATTTGTCTGCCTTGAGATTATGGTTTCCATTTCATTCTAAGGGTTTGTTCTTTACTAATTTTTATATATCTTGTAATCTTGATTTGCTAGAATTAAAAATTAATCAATCAATTTTATATATTAGCATTTGTCCCACCATTCAGTCCTCCATATTTTTCTGATGATATAGTTCATGAGATAATATCAACAGGGCGAAAAGTTACAAAGATGATTGTGTGCTTTTTATTGTTTCATGAAAACGGAAGGCTAAAACAGCCTTTGGATAGATTAATTTCTGGAACAGGAAATAATGGCTGAACTTCACATGTATATATATGATGAATTCGAATGTTAACCAATGTTTCATAAGTTTTCCGAACGCTGCTGAGATCTCATGATTAGTAAAGATTTTTATTGTTGATTAATTTGCTGGTTATTTTGTAGCCCTAAGTCAACTATTTTCAGTAGTATTTATACACGTAACTGGTGATTGGTGTTGTTAATTAGTTAATATAGAGTTGTCTCTATTTTGGGAAAGAAAACTGCCAACAACAATTCCGGGATTATTGTTAAATATTAAATGTATATTTTTCACTAATTATATTAAATGTTTTATTTTTTATTTTTAATAATACAATAAATAATAATATATTAAATATTTTATTAAAATAGAAATAAAATATTAAATATGATTTTATTATTAAATATATTATCATTTATTATCTTATTAAAAATAGAAGTACAATATTTAATTTCGTTAGTTGGAGATATACTGAGCTCCCACTTTTTGATTTCTATATGTCTAAAAATAGCTTATTTTTCATTTTAACCATTTCTAGAGTGTTCCTTTGGTATTTTTGGGCCAAAGTGATGATATAATTTAGTTTTTGGTAGCTTAAATGTAATGTTCATTTCATTTCATCGTTAATACACTTCTTTCGTGTTGCTGGAGAGCTGGCGTGTTTGATTATGATATTCGTATAAGCACTTCTAGAATGTTTATAATTGGAGGCTAAATTTTTGCATAACATATCGTTCAGGGGTGTCAATTATTTTTATCTATCCCATTGATGTCATGTCCTTTCGTTAATTAATGGTACTTCTGACGAGAATTGATGCTCTAGAAGAAGTGAACTTGATATTTAAAAACTCACTTGGTGATGAGAATAACGCTTAGGAGCAAAGCAGTAATATATATATATATATATATATATATATATATATATATATATATATATATATATATATATATATATATATATAATATTGTTGACCTATATATGGTAATGACATACTTATTTTGGTATTATAAATTTACATATTGTTTGTGGAGTTCAATACGATGTTATAATATTTGTGCGGATATAAGCTTTAAAATAAAATTGAGAACCTCATTTAAATATTAAAATTTTATGAGATTTTCAATTATTTTTGGGATACCATAGTGTATATGTACAGAAAGTGTATATTTTCTGATTTTGAGATTTGAAAGATAAACACCTTAAATTAAATATTTGAAATTGTAGGATGTTTATTTCAAGTTGGTTAAAAATAGTAAAAAAATTGGGAAAATTTGAGAAAACATCCATTTATGTTCTATTAATCTATTTATCATATACATTGATATATGTTTTTCGACATATATGTCAAAAAAATATTTTTTTTATTTTTGGATTATTTATGAGAAAATTTTGAAATTCACAAATAAAAAATATTTTTTTAAATGTCTCGATTATGAATATGTTGAATTTACAACATAAATTTTTTGTAAATTAAAGGGCATATATTAAAAAGGACTCTCTTTTTGGAAATTAAGAATTTGTGAATTCATATAAGAGGCATGATAATTATACTTTTAATTTAAAGGCATGTATTTTAAATTTTATGAACTTGAGTACCTTTGAGAAAAAAAAATTCCTCTTTATGTGAGAAAAATTTTATATGAATTTTTTTGTTACTATATTATGTGGTCTTAGTGTGTGTGTAGATTTTATTTTATGCAAATAGTTGATAGTTCAATTGATTATATAAGAAGCATTTCATAAAATTAATTGTTGAATTAACTAAAAATATAAAATGACATAAAGGGATATGTTATTATTAATGAATAAAAAATTAAATTAATATATTTTTATATAAAACTTAAATTATATTAATACATTTAAAATATTGAAAATAAAAATATAATTACTTAAATTTTAATTAATTATATTTTTTGATTTTACATATTTATTTACTTACATAACTTTATTTAATTATTATTCATTACAAAAATATAATTAATTAAAACTAACATAGTATTTACTTACATATTATTTATGATATTACATATTTATTTACATGTATATATCTATATATTTATAGATTAAAATTAGAATATAATCGGCTAAAACTGAATTAATTAAAACTTATGATATCATACATTTATTTATTTACTTACTTGTTTTTATTTATCTATAGTTTAAGATAAGAATATAATTATCCAAAATTTAATTAATATAATTTATGATATTATATATTTATTTTTTTATTTAATTATTTATACTAGATTTATAAAATTATATATTTATTTAATTAATTTTTAATTAATTTTTATTTATTTATTATTTAGAACATGAATATCGTTATTTATTAAAGATGTAAGTTATAAATTAATAAAAAAAGGATAAAATAAAAAAAATTAAAAGTTATTAGCTTATAAGCTATTCAATATAACTTATTGTATTAAATTTTTTATCACTTAATGCATAAATCACCTTTAAGGATTAACTTATAACTTAATAATTAAATTATTAAGTTATAAGTTAATTTATTTATTGCACAAAATAAAGTTATAGTTTATGCTATAATTTCTTTAGTTTGAAATTTGTTTATGAAAAAAAAGAAGAAGAAGATTTATGAAGCTAGTTTTGTAACATTGATATCATGATAATGATATATGATGTCAGAAGCATATTTGCAAAATATCATTTAGGGAAACTTATAAAAAAACTTTGAATAATATGATATGATATCTAACAATTATTACTCATTTAAAATTTCAAGTATTTATATTGCTCAATTTGATTTTGCCTAAATTATTTTCTAATGCATTTTACAATTCTTTCAGATAGAATATAACATATTATATATAAATTGAGTAATAATAAATTACTAGAATTATTATATTAATGAATTTTGTAAGGTATCGTGATTAATAATATTTTATTATGGATTTCTTATTGTGTTAAATATGCATAAAAAAAAATGAATCTTTGATTTAAATGAGACAAACTTACTTGCAGTTTTGTGTATATCATTAATGATGATGTGATTCTTAAAAATTATTCAAGGAAATATTTGTTGTTAATCCTACCATGATGTCAACATTTATTACTTTAGAGATAGTTGGAAATGGGGTTGAGTAGTCAATAAACTTCTTAGTAGATATATATTACTGGGTATAAAATCAATGTCCTTAATAATATATGTGTGTGTTGTGGTTATTTGAAGCCATAATAACTATTGTAAAGAATGAAACTTTCAATTGTGAAAATCAAATATTTGATTGAAAAATGTTGTGAAATAATTGTTTGATCGTGAAATAATTAATCCATCAAAGTATACTATTTCCTTTGAAATGAATTTGGCCAATTCATTTTTGAAAAGGAGATAAGTAAATAAACATCAAGGGAAAGGGGACATATACTAAAGCTAACTTGAAATTTACATTGATGGTAACCCTAATCTATATGATTGGTGATCTATAAAATAGGTTCCAAAGGCACTAAATTTTATTTATGAGTCTTTCCTATAGTGTATGTGATTAGTACTTTAAATTGCAAGCTACAAGTGAGGATTAGCTTCACTTTTAGTGAATTTTATGCCCTTTATGTGTAGTATATTCAATATAAGTAAGGAGTGGCATTGCTTCTATGAAATTTATGGTAAAATCTCTAGAGAACTCAAGAATTATCCTATGCGAACATCACTTATTAGCATAAAAATATGTTAAATAATAGAAATATTAATATAATTAGTGAGGTTACTAATTTACAATAAAAGATTATTAATTCATGAAAATTATAAGCTTCACTAGTAACTCTATAAATTATGCCTTATTCTTTCTAGATTTGATTTATAATAAAAAAAATACCAAATTGATCTATTTACATTAGCAATATTTTTAATTGTTTGAAATAGTGAGGGATTGATGGAAAATATTGAAATATTTCAAAGGATTTTATCTCTTTGAGATTTTATATTTTGATAATTTAAGTATTAAAGATTTTTTAATAAATTAAATTGAAATAGAGTTTAGTTATTAATTGTTATTTTAAATAATATTTGAATTTGTTATGATTTATTTAGATATTATTTGGTTGTTATAATCAGTTAAGATCTAAATTAATTTTATCCTATCTCAGATGAAATTATCTTTAACAAACTCATCTTTATCATTTTTCCTTTTAACTATTTTTCTCTTTATAAATACCAACCTTCCCTAATTTACCTGATACAATGAAAAGTTCTGAACTCTCATACTTCTTTCTTTCAACTTTATTAGAGAAATTCTGACCTTTCTTCATGCGGCTAGATGATAATCATATTTTTATTATTCCTTCTCTTTAATTATAAGTATACATAACTAAAAGATTTGTTGAATCTCGAAGGATTACCTACCACAATCCTAACCTTGTTATGACTAGTGTAGAGCCTATTACTTAATTTTCGTTAGCCTAATTCAATCCATTTACCATAAACCTACTTTAATTAGCTAAAGCAAGTAATAAAAAGGAAGGTTATCATTTGTGAAAAAGAGGAAAATTTCATTCATCAAGAATAAGGTTTACACAATAAAAGAAAGTTAGGTTTGTTTATATTTCTCCAAAATAATGATAAGTTAATCTAATTAACTCAATAGGGTTTTAGTTCATATGTTCCTTTACCTATGGCCTATACACAGAATGAGAGCCAGAATAATCTAAGTATAAATATATGTTGCTACCAAAAACATAACTAAGAGCATGCCAGAAAGCTTAACTTTGAGAAGGTGATAGTAGAGGCTTGGCATATATATTTGTAAAATAAAATATGAAGGAATGAATCTAAGACTAAGTGAACAAATATTCTAACATAATTAAACATAATAATAAATTAACCTTATTAACAAGACTATTCTTTTATAAACTCAACATATTTAAATATCTAAGTTCATTACTTCCTTTTTAAATAATTATAAAAGGTACATTCATAATCATATTATCATAATTAAGTCACATGGAAGTAACCCTCAGAAAATTATATTATGGTTTCATAACATAATTCACAATAATTAGTAATAAAATACATATACCCATTTATGACTCTGGGATTAACCTTATACTATTTGCAAACTATCCATTATTGTTCCTCATGGGTCAATCTTATACCATACACACATATTACTAAGAATTAAGTGTCTAGCATTCTTCCATCACACTACTCATATACAATATAGATAACTTTATAGACTTCAATCATTATGGCTATTTAGTAAAGACAATCACCTGTAGACTTCGAACACTAATTTATACCTTATGACCTTCCATCATTATGGCCATTTAGTGAAAACAAGCTTACACAAGTTTCCATATATTCCATGTCACATTTCAAAATTTAGTTCTTTCTCATATCACATCTTAAGCCATTGTTAGCATAGTTTCATAACATTACTGTGCCTTAATACATAGCCATATAACACATTCTATTTCACAATTAATGTAACAAGATCAATAATATCACACAACATGTGTCATATCATTGTTAAGTCTCATTTCAATTCACAGGCAACATAACAATCATATTCTTAATACAAATCATGATATAGTAGCCATACATATGCTTAGAAGAGGTGAAAATCATCATTTATATGCTTCTATATCAATCTTATGGTTAAATATGTATTAAAAGATCAATCTTAGTTAGTTACAATGTTAAAACATGAAATAAGGCTAGATAAATCACTTTTGGATGAAATTCAAAATGTGATTTGCAATTTTAAAAGTGGAGAATTAATTGTAGAACATATTGTAAAATGCATTCAAGTATGAGATTTCAATTATGGAAGGGGATAATCAATTGAAGAATAAATTCAAGTATGATATTTTAGTTTTAAAGGGGAAGAATTGATTGTAGAAAAGATTCATGTATGAAATTTAACATTTTTTTGAAAATTTTACTGTTCACTTGAACCTAATGCATTCCTAACTCATTTATTACTTATCAAATCATCATTTATTCATGAATACATATATCTAACATGTCGTACAAGCATTCTTTAACATTAAACATTTTAAACCTCACAAATCGACATATTTTAAGTAAAATCATACATAATCCAATATTTTGATAGAAGTAATCAACTTCCAACAAATTGATAAATTTAGATTCGACTATTTACTCACCTAATATAAAGAAAGATACTAAAGGCTAGATTTGATACTTTTCATCTCTAATCACATTCAAATTAATGACTCTTTGGTTAGGGTTCCATAGGTTTATAGGGACCAAAATAATCCTCTTTTCTTATCAAATTCAAAGAAGATGAGGAGAAATTCAAATTCGGATGGAGTTTTGTCTTGAATAGATGAATAATTCAAGAAAGATCAATAATTTTTTTGCCAAACTTGATAAGGATAAGAGAAAGGTTTAGGAAGGATAAGACAAGATGGAGAAAAGTTGTAGGAATTTGAAGATTTTAGGGTAAAAAAAAATGATGGCTGTCGATTTGTAGCAATAAAACAAGGAATAATGCTTAAGAGCATTTTTTAAAAATGTTTCTTAAATTTCCTTCATATTTATATATTCATTCATAATAAGTTAACTATGCTACTTATTTTTTTCTTATCCTTTTCTCACAAAATTCCCATACTACAACTTACGAAAACATTAAATATTGTTTCTCTCAATAATTTATTTGTAATTACTCATAAAAAAAATTTCTTTTACATTTGTAAGTTTCATTTCAAACTAGAGTATGCACCATACCCATAGCTACTTCAATAAGCTCAATCCATTAAGCCGTGGCAAATCCAACACAATACATTAAATAAAAAAGAAATGATTGAAATCTCTGAATCAGTCACATGGACAATCTAAATCCTTCATTGCCTTTTCTTAGAGGTTACAAGCTTGAGTAGGATCTTAACCTAGTTGGACAATTTTTTTATATATATAAAAAATTCTGCCCATTTAAAATTAACCTAAAAAAATTGTATATATAATTGACAAATGTTAAAATATTTTCTTTAAAACCTTTGATAAATTGTATTTTAACACCTCTAAAGTTTTTCTCTAATTTTATCCTTGCATGTCATAAGGTATATGCCTCGCATTACACAATTAATATTAATCATAAATAATTAATAATTAATAATGTCATTCAATGGCTTGGACATATACAGTATGTAAAATGGTGTATAATGGAAGCTCTGCTGTTCCAGCACATTTTGCATTTTTTTTTATCATATCTTCAAAGAAAGGAATAATGTATAGTTAGCTATAGTTCTTAATTTTCTCTTTGATCATCTTACATAATTGAAAATTTGATAAAATAAAAAAATACATGACGTACAAAACTGAATTTTTGTAAGAGTTTTAATTTAATCTATTATTAGTATAAAAAGTTTTACATTATTAATGAATAAAAAGATAATGTTTCATTAACAAATCAATATTTACTGAAAATTTTTACTGATTGAAAAAGAGTTGTAATAATTTTTTTAATAATATAATAATATATGAATGGATAATAGTATAAAATTAGTTTACATTAATAATAAATCAAATTTTAAATTCATTTTTTAAACCGCAAGATCATATTACCCAATTAATTCTTATCATATTTTGTAACATCGTATTCCAAGTTATCTCTAGGAGAACACTATTGTAGTATTAGGATTGGGATCCTCTAAAGTGCATTTTGTACTTTAGAGGATAAAGTGCCAAAATTTACCATTGATTTTATTTATTTATTTTTATTTATAAAATTATGAATCAAAATCAATGGTGGATTTTGACACTTTACCCTCTAAAGTTCAAAATACACTTTAGAAGATCCAAATCCGTAGTATTATAAAAACTGATATCATTAGTGCCGGATAATATTATAATTAAAAAATTATATATATTATATAAAATTTTATCAATAAATGAAATACCTATTTTTAAAATATAAGTCTTAATCTATATAAAATAATAAATTTAACAAATCAAATTATCAAAAAATTAATAAAAATTATCAAATAAAAAATGAAAATTTTTATTAGTTTAGTGATATTTTTTAAAAATATATTTATGGATTAGGCTATTAAGAGTGTTGACTCAATTTTATTAAAAAAATAAAAGAATTAAAAAAAAAGACGAAAATGATTTTCAATAACCAAATCGATTTTTTACCTTAAGATGATTTTTGCTAGTATTGTCCTGTTCATATAGGTTTGATCATCATAATAGTTTTAAAGGTCGACTCGAATTGTTTTAGGCAATGTTTTTAAAATCAAACCTGACCGGCTGATCAAACCAGTGAACTGGCCAGTGAGCTAGTTCGGTTACCTTCATTGAATTGGAAATATATATGGACTAGTATGAATCGGCCAAAACTGATGTAAATCGGTTAAAACTGGTGAGTGAACTGATTTTTCATAAATTCATATTTTTTAAAAAAATAAAAAATTATAATTTTATAATAATTAAAATATAATACCATTATAATTTCATATCAATTAAATTTATATTTTTCATAAAAATATTTTTAGTATAAATTATTAGCATATCTATTATATTTTATTACTTATGTATTTATATCATTAACTTATATTATATATTTTTTAGTTTTAGCATAATTTATTATTATAAATATATATAATATTAATGTAAATTATATATAATATATATAATTTATATTCTTAATTCAAAATTGATTCAACCAATGAACCACTAGTTGAACCAATGAACTAGTGAATCATTGACTTTTCCGGTTCAATAATCGGTCCGATTTTAAAAACTATGGTTTTAGGTGCTGATCAACAGATCAATTGCTTAGTTAGACTCGGTTTTACAAACATTGCTTTGTAACCTTTAATTTTTAAATGAATTTTAAGTAATTTCTTCATCATGAAGCAAATATAATTATTTGGATTGAATTGATTTGATTTTTAAAATACATTTTGCTCTCACCCAGACCATATTTATTTAGTTTGATTTGATTCTAGATATATTTTGAAGGTACCAGAATTAAAAAAAATGCAAATAAATAAAGCAATAACCACAATAATTTATAAACAATGTGAAAAGTTTTATGCTATTGGAAGAAATATCTCTCTCCAAACACACAAGTATCAAATAATTAAATTAATTAGAATATTACAATAAATCATACAAATAATTTAACATGTAAAATCCTAAACTCTAAAAAAATTTATGAATGAAAAAAGATCAACTATATTATCAAAAATTATAAGATAATGTATGTAAAAATTTTCTATCATAACTTCACAATTTATTAACCATTATAAACTCTTACTTCATATTTTTCTCATACCTCAAATATTTAATCAATATAAATATTTATACTCAAAAATATTTTTTTGACAAGAAATCTTATTCCAACTCTAATATAAAAATTTAACTTAAATAAAAAGATAACTTAGAATAAGAAATAATTAATAATCGATAACAATTAAATGTTAAATCAAACCTAACACATACTTCATAAAACATAAATTATACTATATTACTCATTAAAGTCCGACGACGCATCAAAAAGGATTTTCAAATGACCCTCAAACACTACTATGATTCCGCTTGTGCGAGAGTAACGTTGATATTTTGTCTGCATGTTTAACCAACATCCTGAATGATATATCGGTACCTGACATTGCCTTCAAAATTCATTTCATTAGCCTGAGTTCTAATTCAAAATGCGGTGCATGTGCTTAAGTAATCTTTTACTCTTGCCATAAAAAAATAAAGATGTAAAATTTGGAAAGAAGTAGAAATAGAAATTTTTTTTTATTAAAATAGTGAATCACAATAAAATAAACTAGCACCCCATAATAGAAAATTATATTCCTATTTCGAAGAAAATTGATAAAAGAACGCAGGATCTAAATCCATAAAGATGGATTTATAATGCAAGTAATATAATTCTGTGAAAGTCTTGTCATAAACTTGCTTCCACCATTATTGGGTTTAAACGACCATCTCCCACCACATACATCATGGGCTGTACTGTTAAGACTGCAGTTTTTTTCATTTTTGTCATAGTACTGTTAAGACTTCAGTATCCAACTCTTATCCGTCCTCGGCTGGGAAAAACCCAATTCAATCTCTAGGATAGATGTTGTTATAGCCCAAGCGAAAAAAAAAAAACAGAAAACGAAAATATTGATGGCAAGGCCTGGTCTAGTGGGAACAGAAAGATATGTTGCTCTTTTCAAAGAAAAACATATATATGCTTGCTAACACATTATTTCTCAAATTAAAACTAAAAACATAAAATTCTCTCTTTAATATTTTATTAAAAAACTTAAAACATAAAATATTGTAAAAATAGAGGAGCGTTCTTCGGTTCTAGGGCTGTCCAAAATATTATAATTCATATTTCACCGACCGAACCAATATTTAAATATGTAGTTTAACACAGTTTAATAAATTCATTAATTTAAAACGGGTTTTTTTTTTTCAAAAAATGTTTTTCCCTAATTCAATCCGTTTTCAAATTTATTAGTGAAATAAACCCAACACCGACCGAAATAATATTATTTAACCAAACTACTCAGAGTTAAAATATATTGTCAATCAAATGCCTTTTGTACGTCATCGACATTACTAAACATGTAAACATTTATATTCTGAAGATTGAATTCATTAAAATAAATGAGTCTAAACTCGAGTTGAATATTACTATATTTGAATAATTTGAATATAAATATAAATATAAATATAAATGAATTTATACAAATTTATTCTATTAATATATTTTTAAGCCTTAATATCTAATCAAATTTGAAATATTCAAAAGTTTATACCATCTTACCTAAATGATTTATTATTTTACATAAATTTAAAAATTTATCTTTACTAAATAAATTCGATGCCATTTTTATTTTATTTTATTTATCAATATAAATTTTTTATAACTATCAAATCTATTAAATACATCAATATAATTATTGCATAATAATAGCAATTACATTAAACAAAAAATAACATATACTAAAAAATTAATTATTTTAATTAAAATATCATACTTCATTGTGTCATGTCAATAATTATTAGTGTAATTAAATTTTTTATGTATTATATTATTTATTTGTAATATAAAAATAAAAATATATATTTTATTATTAGGCTTGTGGACAATTCTAGTGAGTTAGTATGAAATTTAAGCTTAGCTTAGATATTAATCAAACCAAATTTATTTATATTCAATTCATTTAAAATTGAACTCAAAATTTTTTATAAATCAATTTCAAATCACTTACAAATAATTCAATTCATTTGTATCTATACCCTCTACCTACTAAACTTCCATTTTATAATTAAATATTAATATTTTTTCTTTTAATGACCTCACTCATTCATATATATATATCTATATATATATATATATATATATTGAAGTATCTGTCATGATCTATAGTCGTTTCGGGACATGATCAGTTGCATCACTAATTCGAAACACCCATTATTTTTTATTTTTTAATAATATATCTTCTTATTATTTATTAAAAGTGTAAAATATTTTATATTAATAATAGATCAAATTTAAACTCTTATTATATAGCAAGTTTGAATATTTTCTCATTTATGCACAAAATTTTATTAAAAATACTTTTTATAACATAATTACATAAATAACAATAAATTAAAAGTAAAATAAGTACGTATGTAATACATTAGTCAAATGCTAGTCATGTTTATAATCAAATTATCTTATTGTTATATTAAACAAGATTTAAAAATTAAATTATAATTTTTGAGTTTTATGTCATGTTCACTCTTCATGATTTACATTTTTAATAAATATATAATTTATACAAAAATTATGATTGTCATAATTTTTTAACTAACTGTTATTTTTTATATAAAATTTTTATATTACAAATGTGGAAAAAAAATAAATGAAATGCAACCTAATTCCAGTGGTCAAGGTTAGTGTGCATGGGTAGGGTTAATTGTTCTTCCCTTGAGGATAGCATATTTTTTTTAATTAATAAACATAATAAAAACTCATCCGAACTAATTCAAAGGGTTTTCAAATATTAACCAAGTTTTGATAATTTAAAGTGGTTGAATCGCACTTTCGAATATCACTAACTACTTAAAGCGAACTAAGGATCAGTTTTTAATTGAACCGACTGATCCAATCCTTTTCTTTTTATTGAGAAGCATAATAAAGATCTATCCAAACTGATTCGATGGGTTTTCAAATATTAATCAATTTTTAGTAATTTAAAGTGGTTGAATTGCTTTTTCAAGTATCACAAATCAATTAAATCAAACCAAGAGCTGGTTTTTAGTTGGATTAATTGAACTGGTCAATTCAGTTTAAATTTAAAAATAATGATCTCCACGAAGACCTCACGAATATTATTTTTTGTCGTCATTTCGTTGTTATATTTTACTTTTGTCTTCACTTCTCACTCTCCTTTCATTCCAAAAAACTATATCTTCCTCCTTTGAGAGTTTTCTCTTCCTTCTTCCCCTTGGTTTTAATGTCAGCTTTTTGCTTAATTTGATTCTGCTGCTTTCCATCTTCTTTTACAGATCTAAAATTATAATGATCCGACTAAACACATCTAAGTCTGCACATAATTAAGTTCAATGATTTAAGGTAATTTGTATTTTTTTGAATGGATGGAATCGGATGATCCAATTGACAAATTGATGTTACCAATTTACGCAAAAATTTTGATATAATATGATATAAGTTAACCTCTGGACATTCGATCTAGTAGCCCAAAAAAATATTGAAGTTATAAAATAAAAAGGGATTATTTTCAAAAAACTAAAAAGCTACTTTCATAAAATAAAAACAAATTTGAGGGAAGAAATAATAATATAAGAGGGATTATGAGTAGGGGTGACAATTCATATTATTCGGATCAACTCATTTATTAAACATGTCAAAATAAATTTTTCACGGATCACTCATTTAATTTATTTAATAATTTTAATTAATATAATTTATATTATAAAATTATTTATTAAATTTAACTACTCATTATTTTTTATAAAAAATATTTTTAATTATTAATAAAATATTTTTTAAAATTTTTATTATTATTTTATTAAATTAATAATTTTATATCTTTATTATATATATATTTATAATTAAAATATTAATTATTTATTAAATTAAATTATTAAAAATTTAATATAAATTCTTTAATAAATTACGCGTGGATCCGAGTCTAAATAAATATATTATATTTATGTGGAATCTTATTATATAAAAAATTGCCACTACTAATTATAAGAAAAGGGGAAAGGAAAATTTTAACATCCCCGTCTATCTGTCTTTTTGTCTATGTTGCTGCACGGTTTATGAATATTTTAAGTAAAAGAAGAGAAAAGGTTTTGAAAGGTTGAAGATTCTTCTTTACGTAACTTATGTATTGTAAGTCAAAAAAATTATTTATTATTATTAATAAATTTAAAAGTTATTTTTTTAATTATATTCCATTTTTAATAGCTCCGAGGCCTCCCACACAAAAAAACACGACAAAAAGGATCATTCGGGGGGGCATTGTTTTCCCACGGGTCCCCCACTGGCCCTTAAATTCTCCAAGTCAAAGTCAGTCCGAGGGGCAAAATTTTCAACATCAGGAGGGATACAATTGCATTAAAAGGCGTGGCCTTATTGCCCGCTTTTTAACGACCTCAACGTCAATGTGCCATACGTTAGAGTGTAAGTAGAAGGAAAATTGGAACTGTCTTCACGGTACATTGGCATGATCTCGATTAATCATATCCCCGTGTAACTGCAAAACAGGCACGATGACTTTTATCACTGGATGGAAGCCGGTTAAGATTTTTTATGACTTAAGTGAAAGTTTCACATTGTTTATTAATAATGCATCTCTTTATTTATTTTTTATTTTAATTTTAAAAATAAAAGAATTTATTTAAAAAATTATTTTTAAATTTTATTTTTAAAATTTATAGTTGTGAATATGTAATTTAAAAATAAAAAATAATTTTTAAATATTTTTTATTCATTCTCTTGTTTTTAGGCTTTTTTTCTAGTCTTGATAGGAAATGATTTTTTGTAAAATATAATTATTAAATATTAAATTAATATAAATTATTTTATTTATTTAATATTAAATATAAAAATTTTAAAAAATAATAACTTCTATTTAAAAAAATTTGTTTTCTTCCACTATTATCATATCTCTTGATACTTTTTTAATAATTAATATATTTAATATATTTTTATTAATATATATAAATGACATTTTTTAATAAAAATATTTTTCAATAAAATAAATAAAATTTAATGTCAATTATATAATTAAATAAAGTATTTTCTTATTTATAATATTTATCACCCTCTATATTTTATCTTTCTTTCATTCAAAAATTATTTTTAAAAATAATTTCTAAAATTATAAAAAAATATCTAATCACATCTAATAATACTTGGCATTCATCATTAATTTTTTTGTACTGCATTTAACTTTTAGTCATAATTTATCCACTTTTTCCATTTAAAAAATTATTTCAATCAATCCATTCCATAAACTAGTTAAGTTTATACACATCTTTGAAGTAAATAGAAATTGATGAATGTGGAACATCCATAATGGGTGACCCACATCATCATGTTTAAATTTTAAATTTTAATTCAAAATTAAAAGTGGGAAAACGAAGATAAGTACTACTAATCAATTATCTCAGATAATAGATAATAAAAAAGTGGGAGAATAGAGATAACCACCCCACTAAGAGATTTTTTTCCACCAGAGCACAAAAACTCCTTAAGAAAGAGAAAAATCATATTCAAAGAAAAATTATGGAAGTAGAAAGAACATTCTTTCTTAGTGGTGTGGGTTTCTGGTGAAATTGTTGTGGACAAAAAGACAAGAGTTCCTGATACATGGTAATTCTTGGCAACCGTACAGTGGAATACAATATCAAGATCTAAAAGGCAAAACAAGTATGTACAATTTCCATATTAATTGATATATTAACATTTTTCCAACATTGGTATTAAAAGCCTGGCTGAACCTGATGTCTATAATTCCCTGCGTGTATTTAATGTAATTGAATGCAAGGCATGTGATGTATGAGATGTGTTATATGAGATACACTTATTATTTACTATGTATATGAATGATAATTTTGTTTTAGCCAAAAAGCATGTTTCCCATTTTTTGCTTTCGTGATATGAGAATTAGCCATCGAATGTAAAATATTTTTATGATTATGCTATTCCTAGAAGAATGATATTAGGGATGGTTTTAGTATTAAAAGTAATACATAAAATATCCATAAGACACTCTTGAACATCAGAAAACAACAAGGACATCTAAAAACTCTATAAAACCCGTAACTTTGAAATACTGGGTCCTCTGGAAAATATTTTTTAGGCCATAAAATTAGTTTAAAATTTTGTTTTGACTTTTGAATCACCCAAAACAGAGCTCTTGATCAAAAGTTATTTCAAGTTGTATAAACGCGATTAGATCGTGAATCAGGTCAAGTCGACTCGATTTGAGGTCAGGGACGACTAAAACAACATGTCATTTTAGGCCTCAAGTAAACGACATATCATTTTGACTTAGAGTCGTTTTGGATTGAACTAAAATGACATGTCATTTTGCACAGGACAAAAATGATATGTCGTTTCAAACCCAAACAAAAAAAATTCTCCTCATTCTTGGGAGTGGTGTGTGAGGCCCACCCTAGTGCCTAATTGCCACGTGTCACACTTTGTTGGAAAGAGAAAAAATATTTCCTCCCTTCTAGTTGGCTAGAAAAACCCCCTTAAGGCAGCATGTGGGCCTTACGCACCTCACTGAGAGTGAGGAAATGCTATTTTCTATTTTTTTGGAATTTTTTCATATAAAAGCATTGCAGAGGTGCATATGGATGCCTGCAATGCCCTTTGGAGGCAAAAATTTAATTCTAAAAATTTCTAAATTCAAGATCTTCACATTGGTATATTATTTGTGTATTTTTTAAGCTTTTGTGACACTATTTTGATTTAAAAAGTGGCAATAATATCATATTTTGATTGTATTTTTTGTAAACAGACATGGAATAGTGGTTTAGAGGGGAATATGATCCATATGAGCTTGTGGAGAGTGTAGGAGAAGAACTCAAAGAGGCAGAGTGGATAGACACTCCAAAAGACCTAAAAGAAATGATGCACTCATTATATAAAAGAAATACATGCACATACTACTCGATGAAAGCTTTCCTACTTGAAGTCAAAGATCTGAAAAGGGATCTCAGCCATAGAGGAAAGGCATTTCCCAATCACTTTTGGATTCATACCTTGATAGATATGATTCCAAATGACAACTTCTAGAAACCAATCAAAAAGACTTTATGGCAATGCAAAGACTATAAATTAAAAACCGTCAAATATCCTGACCTTGAAAAATGCATAGAAGAGCTAAGACTATAGGAAATCTACTATTTCAAAAATAATTGCAGAAAAATGATCCTGATGTCACAATTCCCGAATATGAAATATGTAAGATACTTTGGTTATAACACTTTAGAGAAAGAATTACACCTGAAGGGTTCATTTAAAACTATGAATGTACACAATTTTGGACCAGCTCATTCCAAAAATCCATTAAAACTATTCAATACTTTTGAAGAGATGAAAGTCATGAATTCAAAATAGAAAGCTAGAATGGAAACACTAGCTATGATTTTCATATTGTTTTAATGTATTTATTTCTTCTAGTTTGTTGAGACTACTTTATGAACATTGATTTTTTTAATCTATTTATTACTTGATGAATGTTTAAATATCTTTATTTGATATACATTTATCTTATTGAATCCTACATTTGAGTGAGAGCTCAGTATAATGTTTTTACTTAAGAGCAACACAACATATGATATTTACATAGGGATGATCTTGATAGGAAGTAATGATAATATTTAGGCAAACATGCGATAAAGGTATGACAAATGTAAACTCTCAACCATAAACTAAGTAATGTCATTATTATTCTATGCGAGAATGATGCAAGTAAATGACATTGTATACTTATATGAAATGTTCATTTAGTGGAATGGCTAGGAAAAACATAATTGTTGAATTAAACAAAGGTGACAAATTGAATAGGGACAACTGAGACATTCGGTGTTGGAAAATATCATATATCTTAGAAGAGCAAGATACTCTAGAAGTCCTGAATAATGTCATGTTAGAACCTAAAAGTGGGAACATAACTTAGCATAGAAGAGATGTTGAGACATATGTTGTTTGGAAGAAAAAGAACAGTATAGCTCGTATTACACTTTTAAATGCAATACCAGATGACCTCATGGGTGAATATGAGAACTACACAACTGCTCAGGGAATGTGGATTGCCCTAAAAGAGAAATTTTGTAGTACTTCTACTACCAAACTGAAAAAACTCACAATCAAATTTGACATATATAAACTTCAGCTTAATTTGCTAATAAAACAACATTAGCGTGAAATGTCAAACATGATTTGTAAGCTAAAAGCTGTAAGACATGCACTTTTTAATGAATAGCAAGTGCAAGCAGTAATTATATCACTTCCTGTAAGTTAGGAATATATGAAGGTCTACTTGACTCATAACAAAAGTATTGTGACTTTCGATGATGTGATAAGACATTTGAGACTTTAGAATGAACGTTTAGGGGCTTATAAATCTTCTAAGCAAGTATATATGGTAGAGGGAACGGGACCCTCCAATCTTAAGCCTAAATCCAAGAAAGGTAAAAAGTTCCAGAAGCGAAAAATTAGGCCCAATTCTCAGGGAAGGAAAACCTTCAAGAAGAAGAAGGGAAAACGTAGGGTAAGGAACTTTGATCTCAAGAAGATCAAATGTTATGCCTACTAAAGAATAAGTCACTTTGCTCAGGATTGTACTTAGTAAAATGAACAAAATAAGATATTACTAGACACTGATTTCAAATATTTTTCATATGTTTCTAATACTATTTTTCTAACAAAATCTCATTCTTTGTGAATTTTAGATTCAAGTACCACAGACCATGTGAGTAAGGATTAAGGATCTTACATAGAACACTATCATTTGTCAAGTCAAAGCAGATGGCTTTACGTTGGAAATAATGTGAGGATTGAGGTCAAAGGCATTAATACATGCAAATTGGATTTGCGTGAAAGAAGAACCTTAATCTTGTATGATATACTTTATACACTTGACATTCGATGGAATTTAGTTTCTGTTTGTTCCTTACTTAATTTTGGATTTTTAGTTAATTTTCATGACAATATTATTGACATTTTTAAAGATAATGTATTTTATGGTTTTGGTTTCATTTTCGATAGATTTATAATTTTGGATATTGTTAACAATGTTACTTTCGATTGCTTTACCACTTCCACTTCTAATTGAAATGTTGATATGAACATTTGACACACTAAGTTAGGACATATAAATTAAAATAAAATAATTAAACTAGTAAAAGAAGGATTGCTAGGTCTAATTTTGAAATTGGAGATGTCCTTGGGTAAACATTATCTAACTGGTAAAGCAATTAGAAATTCATTTGGAAAATGGATTAAGTTAGAAACTCTATTACAATTAATTCATCCCGATATATGTGGTCCTTTGAGTATAAGGGTAAGACATGGAGCTTGATACTTCATCACTTTCATTGATGATTACTCACAATATGGTTATATCTATTTTATTTTACATAAGTAAGAAGCATTAGAATATTTTAGATGTTATTCAAATGAAATTGAAAATCAAATAGACAAGAAAGTTAAAGCGCTTAGGACTAATTATGGACGTGAATATTTATCTGAACAATTTAAAGAGCTTTATGAAGAGAAAATGATACTAAGACAATTGACAATCCCTAGCACTCCATAACAAAATAGAGTAACTAAAAGAAGAAATAAGACTTTTCTAGATATGATTAGTTAATGATGGCACAAGCCAATCTACCATTTTCATAGTAGGGAGATGCCATATTAGCAGTTACTTTTATACTTAACTGTGTGCCCTCAAAGTCTATTATGTCCACATCCTATGAACTATGGATAAAGTGTAAACCTAATTTAAGTATTCTTAAACCATAGGAGTCTGCTGCATATGTCCATGATGATTCCCATAAATATGAAAAATTATATCCTAAAGGAAAGAAATGTATCTTTATAAGATATTCAGAACTATATAAAGGATACGTTTTCATTGGTGAAAATGAGGATAAAAAGTAACGAAATTTGAATTGAGAGATGCCACATTTTTAGAAAGTGAATTTCCTAGCAAAGGTGAAATTGATCGCACTGTATCTTTTTATGAGTTATAGGATCAAATGGATAACAATATTAAATCTTATCCATCTTATTTGAGTGGGAGCTCTCAAAGAATACCTACCGATCCAAGTGGGAACTTTGAGAGAATGAGTGAGAATCCTGTATTTAGAGATGATATAGTATAAGAAACCTTACTACGAAAAAGTAAAAGAAGAAAAGTACCTAAAAAAATACTTTTCAACTAAAGGATCAGCTCTTATGGTTATTCCTTAAGATGAAAAAGAGCTAAGAACAGTTTAAGAGGCTTTAAATTGCCTTGCTAAGGAACATTGGAAGAAAGCAATGGAGGAAGAAATAGATTCAATGAAACTAACTAAGTTTGGGAGCTAGTTGACCTACCATCTAATCAAAAGGCAATTGAGAACAAGTAGGTTCTTAAAATTAAAAGAAAGGCAGATAGATCAATTGTATAAGGCTCGATTATTTGTAAAGGGTATACATAATAGGAAGGAATAGATTATGAAGATACATTCTCACTTATTGAACATTTCAATTCAATAAGATTACTCCTAGCCACAGTAGTAAATCTAGATTTAGAATTACATCAAATGAATGTAAAAACTGCTTTTTTGAATGGAGAACTGGATAAAGAAATCTACATAGAACAACCAATAGGTTTCATACAAAAAGGAGAAGAAAGGAAAGTTTGTAAACTCCAAAGATCCATTTATGGATTGTACAAACAATTATCTAGACAATGGTATTTGAGATTTCACTGAGCAATAATCTCATATGACTTCTAAATGATTAAGGAAGACTATTGTATTTATATCAAGTGGCATAAAGGTAATCTTGTGATATTATCCCTTTATATGGATGATATACTATTAGCTGGGAATAATATGAATTCTATTATGGTTATTAAGGAATGGGTATCCTTAAATTTTGAGATGAAAGACATGGATGAAGTAGATTACATTCTTGGAGTCAAAATCTTTAGGGATCGCCCCTAGAAACTTGTTTCTTTTTCTCAAGAAAATTATATTTGGAGAATCCTTGAGAAATTTAATATGAAAGATTGCAAACTAATAGATATTTCTGTAAATAAGAGCAAACTGTTGAGTCAATATATATGCCCTCAAAATGAATCTGAAAAGAAATCAATGAAAAGAGTTCCTTATTCTAGTGCGATTGGTAGTCTAATGTACGCAATGATGTGTACTAGAACGAATATTTGTCATATGGTTGGACTCGTAAGCAGATACTAATTAAAACCCTGGATAGAAACATTAGAAAGCTGTCAAGATGATATTAAGATATTTGAAAGGCACCATTGACTATGCACTATGCTATCAAGGAGATGATTTATGTTTAGTTGGATATTATAATATGGATTGGGCAGGAGACCTAGATGAGTGAAAATCCACATCAAGTTACTTTTCTTGCTAAGCAATGGTGTCATATCATGGTGTAGTAAAAAGTAAAACATGTATTGCATTGTTGACAATGGAAGTAGAGTTTGTGGCATGTTTTACAACAGTACAAAAGGCAATGTGGCTGAAAAGATTTATAGAACATTTAGAGATTTGTGGTGAGAATTTAAACCCCATCCTAATATACTGTGATAGTCAGGCAGCCATCATCTATACAAAGGATCCAAAGTACCACAGTAAAATTAAGCATATTGATACAGTATCATTTTGTGAGAGATGCTATAATGCAGAAAAATGTCACCATTCAACACATTCCTACGCAAAAGATAATAGCAGATCTTTTTACAAAATAGATAATTAGAGATGTGTATATTGAACATGTAAAACCTCTTGATATGTGTAAAATGTAATCGAACATTTTCAAAATTGAAATGAATAAAGTATGTTTTCATTCAATTACAAGTGTTATAATATGTGTATAAGTATACAAGTCAGGTATGTCGTACAAGTTGATAAGGCTAGTTCTCTCACATGAACAACCACCTTTAGCACTCATAAGGAGTGGATAAAAATGAGACATGTGTTCAATAACATAACAATGAGAAACATTGTGGTTTTTGGTAAAGAAGCAATATAAAATAAAATATGTCACCTCAACAAGGTAAAGTTGAGATGAGATCCAAAATAAAAACATGGATTGAATTATGATATTCTCTCACTTTCCATAATACCTGTGGCCAGACAATAAATTCGTCACATACTGACGTCAAAAGGAGTCAATGATGTGGAAGAATTTCGGTTAGGTATTATGTTTACCTGAATTAAAGTTTTGTACAATTATTACTAATAAAAAATCGATTACGCCTTTGTGCCCTTAGGAAATTACTGTAACATGTTGATCATACCACATATGCAAAAGAAACTTCAAATGGAAAGCAAGTGAAAGATCCTTTCAATTCATGTACTGTATGCGTACCAAAAAAAGATATATTTTCCTTTTCATAGAATATCTTTTTGACTTTTGACCCATAATCATAAAAGAAATGATATTAATGTGTTGCTAACCTTAATATACATCCTATAATCATGGTATATACAGTACAAAAGATAAAATGTTAAGAAAGCAGTTATTTCAAATCAAAGTGATATGCAAATGAAAGGAAGATTTTCTGATATATACACAATTATGCTAGTGTTTGAGACATATCTATTATGAAGTTAATTTTGGTAATATCATAAGTGGGACACTATGCATATGTGGATGACAATTTGAGTTTGTAATAAAGCTCGTGAGGGATTAAATTTGCAAATAAAAAGTGTATATAAAAATATTTAGGGCATTCGAGGCATAATATAAATAAAAATGAGATAGGGTTGTTTTATGTTGAAATATATAAGAATTTCTAGTAGAAGAATACCCAAGATGACGTCATGCCCATGCAATTACAACAATACACCGAGTATGAAAACCCAAAAAGAAGATAAAGGCTTTATGATGTGGCTCATCCATTATGTGTGAGTGGAAGATGATAAATGTGGGGACACCTACAATGGATAACCCACATCATCATGTTTTAAATTTTGAATTTTAATTCAAATTGAAAGTGGGAAAAAGAAGATAACAATCCATTACTCAGTTATTTTCAGATAATGAATAACAAAAAGTGGAAAGAATAGAAATAACTCCTCCAATAAGAGATTTTCTACCAGAGCATAAAAACTCCTTCAAAAAGAGAAAAAATTACAGGAACAGTAGAAAGAAACCTTCTTTTTCAGTGTGTGAATTTTTGGTGAAATTGTTGTGGATGAAAAAGATAAGAGTTCCTGAATTACGTGGTGATTCCTTGGCAATCGTATGGTGGGAATCTAGCAATTAAGATCGAAAAAGCAAAACAAATATGTACATGATGTAAATCTCAATGATAAAATATAAATAATTAATTTACCATTGAAATAATTAATTTAAATTATAAAATTTTTAATATTAAAATATTCATAAAATTGTATATGATGTAAATCGATCCGGGTATCAATTTAACTTGACTCGCTGACTATTATTGGCATATCTCAATCTCATCTCATTTCCTAAGCTTTTGTAAAGCTTCCTCCAGAGAAGCTCAGGAAGCTACGCATGAAGTTTCCTTAAGATTTATTTCATAAATTGGAAATGGAGACTTTTCCAGCTCATCTTCCTTGCTCTATCTCTCCTTTGCATCCGCCTGACGTTATTAAAAAAAAAAAAAACCTCAGTTCATTTTGATGATAAATATTTTTTATAAATATAAATATAAAATAATAAAAAATTTTATTTATCTAATATTAAATAAAGAGATAATTTGTTATGATAATTCAAAGATTTTAAAATTTCAGATAATGTAACAAATTTTAAAATTATTTAATCATAATTATTTACTTTTTAATGAATATAATTAATAATTTCAATCTAATAAATTATAAAAGTGCTACATCATCTTGAATTTTAAAAAATAACTTTCTTCATTCAAAAAGGAATTTTCTTTTGTTTAAAAAAATTTTTTTGCCTTTAGGAATCCCTTTTTTAACCATAAATATAATTAGTATATTATGCATTCATTATATATATATAATATATATATATGATATTTCTTAAAAAATTCTTTTCAAAGAAATAAACTAGAACCTAAATCTTACATACTAATCTAGAATAATCTATATTTTATATATTATAATTTTTTCACTAAATTTAATTGTAGTTTAGTTTGAATTTTTACTAAAAGTTTTTCTTAATGACATTTCTAACCCTTGAACGGTTCTAAGACTTTTAAAAACTGATCACATTTTTATAATATTAATTAATAAAGTATAAATCAAAATGTAAAATACCATTTTCAATTTTGGATTGTTTCATTTTATTTTTATTAATTGTGAAAAACTACATATTAAACCCTTAAAATACATAAAGCTTGTAATTAACATGCATCATTTATTTAATTAATTATTTTATTAAGTTATGTAATTTTTTTATTAATTTTTTAAGTTAAATCTAACATTTTAAAAATCAAATAAAAAAGCTTCTGGTTCATAATTTGAATGATTTAATCGGTTTAATCAATAATTAGATAAAATAATATTATATTATTAGAAAATTATATAATTATATAAAATTTAATAAATAAATTAAATATATATTTTCATAAGTTTTAATCTATATAAAATAATAAGTTTAATAAATAAAATTATTATAAAATTAATAAAAACTATCAAATAAAAAATGGAGCTTTTTGTTAGTTTAGTATTAATTTTTTAAAAGAAATATTTGTAAATTGGGCTTTTGAGAGTCTTGACCCAATTTGTTAAAAAATGAAAAGATTAAAAAAATGACCAAAGTAGTTTTCAATAATCAGAATGATTTTTTGATTTAATTTAATTTTTGTTAATTTTGATCAATTCACGCTGGTTGAAACTGCTCTGATCATCAAAGTGATTTTAAAGATTGAAAATATATAAAAAAAATTATATATCTAGTTCCATTTCTATTAATTATATAATATAGAAAATATATAAAAAATAATGTAATAAATTAATATATAATAATATTATAATTCTTATTTAAAAATTTCTTAAAAAATTATGTAATTTAATAAAATATTGATTAAGTAAATAATGAGTATTAATTGATAACTTTATATAATTAAAGGGTTTGATTTATATGTTTAAAAAATTAGTGGAGATAAAATATAATCAACCTAAAATTAATGATATTATTTTGCATTTTTCTCTAAAGTATATGATAAGTTGATGGTGATATTTTACAATTTTTTTCTAAAGTTATTAATAAAGTATAATTATCCCCAAAGAAGTTACTCGTTGTAATAGAAATTAGCACAAGTTCGGGGGAAGGGGAATAAAAGAATTGACCTTCCATCCACTTAGTAGAGATGAGGCTATGAGACCACTTTCACCATAACCTTGATGAAAACTTCAAGTGATAGAGTGTCAATCTAAGAATTCTTAACTTATGGTTAGTTAGAAGTAGGACAATTATTGGTCACAACTGCAAAACATTTGAGAACTTTTAAAGTATCATTTTATTTTAACCAGATCGCTGATACTTTTTGCAGTTGATTAGTTTAGGGAATTGAACACAACTACAAAAGTAAGAGGAAACTAATCTAATCAGTAAATTTGCACTCTTTATATTCTTTAAGGCGCAGCGTATACACCACTATGACATTAGCATCGGTTGTATCCAAATAGTAAGATTAAGACTAATATATTTGAATATAAAGCACATACCACACTGTGATATAATAGAAACAAATACATATGCACCTAACCATAAAAGTAGAGAAGATCATAATTTCTCCCTTAATCCATGCTGCTAGTTTAGGCCTGCCCAAAGAAATATTGTAGTTTTTGGGATCCAATAAAAATGCCTGAAATCTTTCATCTTCTATCATGATAGTGGTAAATTTTATAGTGCTCCTATAAGTTTGAAATTTATAAGAGTGTGGCAAAATGTAAGCCGTTAGATGAGATTACTGATCAATAACTGAAATTATTAATAATCTCATCCAATGACTTGTATTTTATTACATTTCTATGGGTTTGGAACCCATGTGAGTATCATAGACAGCACTATCAAATTATAATTTATAAACTAATTTTTACACAAGAATATTAGTGTGACATTAAAAAAAAATTTGAAAAATTTACCAACTTTCTACTATCCCACAGTACCATAATACTAAATTAATTTTCAATACTGTTACTATCCAAATCGTAATTTTTATCACCAAACTTGCCATTTCAAAGAAACAACACAACTTCGGTGGAAGTAATCCTGAGGATTCAATACTACTATGCGTTAGGAGAAAAGAAGTAATATACATCAAGAGCTGCTTTAATAAACTTACAATTACGAGGGATCCATACATGCTGTGCATAGGGGCATGTGTAATAAATTTCTTTTTGTAGTGAAAGTGAAATATATTAAAGTAGGTAACTAGTCTGGGCTATGTAGCCCCGTATAAGTCATATTGTAAACACATAGCAGCCTTACTCGTAGGGTCATCCTAAATACAAAAATTATTATTCAGAATGGAAGCTTTCTTTACAACAACATTTGCTTTTTGAAAACATGCTTCATAGTAGGGTTATCCAACTCTTGAAGAAACTACTCACAGTCATTAACTAGAATCTCTGTATGATATACAACCTTCAGATAAAGCTATATATGGCATTTATTTATTTAGTTATTAGAATAAATAGGGCAGAAAACCAAATAGATATGCCTTGCCAGTGTCTTATTAGATCAACTTTTCTCAGTAACCAAACAAAATGTCAAAATTACATACCCAATTGCTATAGCCCTTATTCCTATAGGAGACACAACAGACAATTTACCGTTGCTATTTGCTAAACGAAGCTAAATAAATTGACTCAAATTGAAGTTAACTGAATTGTAAATTAACAAAATTTAAATTGTATCAAATCAAAATTGAGAACAACTTAATTCTACTTACTATGTAGCAATATTTTAAAAATACTATGTAGCAATATTTTAAAAATTAAACCAAACATTAAAGTAGAAAGGCTTCCGATTCATAATTTGAGTAGTTCAATTAATTGAATCGGATTTGCCTCTTTTAAAGTACATCTTACACTTTAGAGTAGAAAGTGCATAATCAAAATTATTGATGAGAAAATTAAGGGCTCATAATTTTATAAATAATAATAAATAAAAAATAATTTTTAAATCTATAAATTATCCACTCCTTTGATTTTCTTATTAATAGTTAGATGAATAATATTATAATTTGAAAATTATATATATTATATAAAATTTTATAAATGAATTAAATATCTATTTTGAAAGTGTAAGTCTTAATCTACATAAAATAATAAATTTAACAAATGAAATTATCACAAGATAATGGAAACTATCAAATAAAAATGGGGCCTTTTTATTAGTTTAGTGATAATTTAAAAAAAAAATATTTGTGCATTGAGCTTTTAAGAATATTGATCCAATTTTGTGAAAAAAAAGAGAAGATTTAAAAAGAAGGACCAAAATAGTTTGCAATAACTAGATTGATTTTTCAAATTTGTCCAGTTTGTACCGTTTTTGATTGTCAAAATGATTTTATAAGGTCAATTCAAGCCATTTTAGGTGTTGATCAATAGTTGGATCATCCGGTGCGGTTTGGTTTTGCAAATATTGCTATACAACCTTTAATTTTTGAGTAATTTCTTCAACATATGCAAACATAATTATTTGGATTGAACTGATTTGATTTTGAAAATGTATCTTGCTCTCGCCCAAACCATGTTTATTGAGTTTAAGTTGATTCTAGATGTATTTTGAAAGTACTAAAATTAAAAGAAAAAGCAAATAAATAAAGCAATAACCACAATAATTGGTAAGCAATGTGAAATTAAACTTAGAAATCTAAAGTTTCATACTATTGAGAAAAATATATTTTCTCAAAATATAAAAGTATTAGACAATTTAATCAATTAAAATCCCAATAAATCACGCAAATAATTTAATGCGGAAAACCTTAAACTCCAAGGGAGAAATTATGGATGAGAAAAGATAATATTATCAAACAAGATAATGCATGTGAAAGTTTTCTACCATAGCCTCACAACTTAGTTACTATCCCTTATCTCTCAAAAACTTTATAAGGGTTCTCACATAATTCATATATACTCTTACCTTACATCTTTCTCATATTTCAAACCACTACAAGAAATAAGCGTAATGATGATGACACTTTTAGCGACGATAAAATCTCAGTCATCGCTAAAAGTATCTCTGATGATAACGTAGTCGATGATGACTAAAATGGCATGACATGGGACTCTAAAAAAATTGGCAGAAAAATGAAAATTTTAACGATGATAAATGTCATTGCTGAAGAGAGCCAAAACATTAAGCAGGAAATCTCACCTTTTAGTGATAACTTTTGTCATCGCTAAAAGTTTTGACTAAAAGTCCAAAACTTTTAGCAACAACAAAAAGGTGGGAAGAATTTTTGAGAAATGTTTCCACCCTTCAATCATCACCGAAGTTTTGGACTTTCAATTACAACATTTGTCATCACTGAAGGGTGAGAATAATTGCTTATAGAACCTTCAACAATGACAAAAGTCGCGACTGAAGGTCCAAAAGTTTTAGCGATGACTTTTGTCGTTGCTGAAGGGTGGGAAGAATTTTTGGGAAATTGTTCTCACCTTTTAACGATGACTTTGTCGTTGTTGAAGAGTGGAAACCTAAACCTTATAGAACTTTTTAGCGATAACAAAAGTTATTGCTAAATGGTAGGAAGAATTTTTAGGAAAATTTTCCCACAATTATCGCTGAAAGGTAGGAACAATTTCCTACAGAATCCTTCAACGATGATCAAGAATTTTGTTGTCGTTAAAGAGTCTATCTATAAATAAGTCCGCAGTACCTTTCAACCTCATTCGCATGGTGGTGAGGGAAGAGCAATGTTAGCGAGGGACTTGAGGTAAGTTAGTTCATAAAAAAAAATTATAATATAAGTATATTCATTGTTTATGTTTATTTTGTATA